>JAXIVH010000005.1:17370064-17407724 GCA_036785325.1 Urophycis tenuis | reverse complement strand
TGGTAAAGCTAATGCTCACATTTACTTTCATTTTCACTTTCACTTTTCTAACCAGAAGCCTGGCTGAAGAACAGCTGCAGGCAAAGTCTTGTCTGTTTTGATGACCTCGTCAGCACACTGTGGTTGTTAGTTGGTTGGTTTTCCTGTTATAATAACCTGCTTTATCTGATTTATGATTCAGAAGGTGCACAATAGTCTTTATATATAGCTTGACTATGGTGCTACCTGTGCTGAAGATTGCTTCTGCAAGGAAAGCATTGCAGGTAGTAGAGGTTAGCTTTCTAATATTCCTAAGCCGCGTGCAAACACACACATACACACTTGTGATAACAGACCAACATCGTATTCCTCTGTTCCTCTTCCTCTGCTTTGCCCCGCCATTACACGGAAAACAAGTTTTTCATTTGTCATGTTTTTATTTGAAGATGTTGTTTAGATAAGACCACATTCTAGTTAACATTCGTCCTCTGACGCGACCACAACAGCTGTCGGTCTCTTGGTCACCTACCCTCTCCCTTTCTCTTTCTCTCAACATTCAAAGGGATTTATTGGCCTGGAAAAATGAAAGTGCACATTGCAAAGCACAAAATGTTTAATAAGGTACAACATAAGATAAAAAAAATAATAAAAAAAAAAATATATCTATATATATATATATATATATATATATATATATATATATGTATACATTTTTAAATGTGTGTGTATATGATGAAAATACAGCAAAAATGTGGACTATAATAATGAAAAGATGTAAGATGAGATCATGAAATATCTGTTGAGATGGGGCTGAGTTGGTCTTTCTGGAACTAGGCCCTAGTCTCTCCCTGTGTCTCTATCTGGACGTCCACCACTTGTTCTCTGTCCCTCTGTGTTCCTCCCTCTCCGTTCGCTCTCTCTGGAAACAGTTCACTCTATCTCTGTGTGTTTCTGTCTGTCTCCACCAGTTTTCCTTTGTGTCCGCCTGCAATCTGCCTTCCTGACGTGAAAACAGAGTAGGGCCAGAGGGTTTGCTTCTCATTGATTGGAGCACAAGTTATTTTTTGTGGAGAGTCTTGATCTCAAACCGATCTTCCCTTCGCTCTCCTTGTCTATTTTACTCCGGCTCTGTCCGCTGCTTCTGTTGTTGACAAAGATGAGAGCAGAAAAGACTGTCTAACTGGCTGTCACTCAGCCGTCCGCTGCAGTGTCCGTCTCAGTCAGTCCTCCACTCACCCTGGTCTCCCCCCTTCTCCCCCCTTCTCCCCCCTTCTCCCCCACACCCCGGGAGGTCGCTGGGAGGTCAGCAGGCCAAATCACTCATTACAATGAGACAGACACAGGCAGAAAAAGAATAACCATGAGGCTAAATCCAGGCACATCCATAAATCTCCCTCTTTCACACACACACACACACACACACACACACACGTCACACCGCAAACACAAAAAGATGTAGCTGTGTAGGCAGATGATTGTGTTGTTGTGTGGGTCCTGCAGCAGAGTGGTGAGAGGACAGAGTCCTCATTGTTAATTCAGTGAGACGTTGTTGTGGGGTCGCTGATGTCTTGCTTGGCTTCAGATTGACGTGCGGCTTGAAGGCCTTCTCGACAGTTTTTAATTTAAATGTCTCATCTTTTATCATCTCTCTGCACCGAATTCTTTATTCTGCAATGATGGCATTCATGACTTAAGTATTGTTTTGTGTCTTTGTGTGTCGGATCAATGAATAATAACAAACTTTCTGGTCACAAAAGGGAAAAATAAGTGTGTGTGCCAAACAAAAGGGCCATTTAATGTGTCTTGGAAACTGAAGGTGACTGCAGAGAGTGAAATACGATGGCTGAAGGGATGATGAATAAGATATGAATTGAGCAAGAGGAGGGTAAAGGTATGAGGAGGAAGAGGAGGAAGTGATGAGAAGATAGAGGAGAGGGAAGGCATGAGGTGGAGGAAGATTATGTTAAAAGGGTGAGGAAGATGGACAGGGGGGAGGAAGAGGAGGGGAAAGGGGTGAGGTTGAGGAGAGGAAGGGATGATATGATGATGATGATGATGAAGAAGAGAGTAGAGGTATGAGGGTAAGAAGAAGTGAAGAGGGGGATGATAGACAGAGAGGAGAGGGACGATGAAGGAGAGTAGGGGGTAGGAGGATGAGGAGGAAGAGGGGGATGAGAGGAAGAGAAGAATAATGTTCCAGGGCCAGTCACGCCCCAGTAGCTCTGTTAATCATGCATACAAGGTCACATCCAGATACACACTGGCAGGCCATATGTACATTGCCCTCTTTCTCCCTTTTTCTTCCCCCCTCCTCTGCCTCTTCCCGCATCAATCTGTCTCTCCCTCAGTCTCTCTCTCTCTCTCTCTCTCTCTCCTCTCTCTCTCTCTCCTCTCTCTCTCTCTCTCTCTCTCTCTCTCTCTCTCTCTCTCTCTCTCTCTCTCTCTCTCTCTCTCTCTCTCTCTCTCTCTCTCTCTCTCTCTCTCTCTCTCTCTCTCTCTCTCTCTCTCTCTCTCAAAACATATCCCATATCTAAAACATACTGAGAATGACCCATAAAGACCGAAAGGTCTTCTCTTCACTTAAACAAGACTTTAAGGCTGCCTTAGCAGGAACCAATAGCTTTATAGTTTAAACTAATGTTACATATGCAGTGACTGCATGGCCTGGTAAATACAGGGAATAATTTAGATGTGTCTCTTGAGAGGTGCCGGAGACGGCGGCTGTAAGCCATGTATGTATTATCCAACAAAGATGTTATATGGAGCAGCTGGCCTTGGCATAGCTGCTGGGCTGCGAGTCTGACCTGTCTGAACCTGTCCAGGTTTCCTCCCATTGACCCAGAGTGAGGGCGGCCCTGGGAGACTCTGTGGTGGTGTTGATCTTGTGATGTTTGTATACCCCTGTTTGCCTCCTAAACAGGAGCTCTCAAGCTGAGTAATTCCTCGCAGGCATTTGCATAGAGTTCATTAAATGACCACAGGAAAGGGGCTTTTATCTGCGGGTGTGAAATAACCCAGTGATATAAGTCATCTGTGGCTTGAGCATGCACTCCCCCCTGACACGGTTGTTTTTTGTATGTGTGTACAAACCAACTGTAGCATCAAATCCACATTTTCCCTGTGCACAAGCATTAGCAACAGGCTGGCATTAGCAGCAATGTCACCAACTGTGGCGTGGAATCCAGCAGCCTGTTTCCCCAGTCTACCCTACAGCCTGATCCTAACCCCGGAGCTGCCACGAAGTATAGCATCATGTAGCTTTTTGACTTGATCGTCTGGCCACGTCTCTTCCAAAGCAGGAGGGGCAGGGAAGGAGCGAGTGCTTGTGTGGTACATTTGTCTTGTTGATTATTCACGAGGGCTGGCCTGAATACACATTTTGGTTAAGCATGTGGATTACCAAACAAATATTCAATGTTTGGAGGAAAAAAAACGAAACATATTTCCCTCTCAAGCCAGACAAGACCACTGCTGTAGAATCACCATTTAATCAATGGTTGTTTTTAATTTCAAATGTGATTTTAATAGCTGAAATAACACAAAGCTACTAATATCTACTAGGACTGCTGTGTGGACTTGGTGAGTGGCTTCTTGATCTACTCATGGGCCAGTCACACCTGGTCACGGCAGGGCGTCGGTGTTCCGGAGACACGCGGCTGGCCTGCCTTTGTGTGAGAGGAGGCCAACTTTCAAATATCACAGAGCAAATTGGTGTTTTGAGCATTGTGCACGTTTTGGTGAAATTGCACAGCAGGAATAGCGTGATTCATCAGAAGAGACACAAAAATCACACAAGCATTATTGTGGGAGACAGATAGCCATGAAAGAAAAAACAATACCCGTGCACATGTAACTTCAAAAACACACACATGCATGTTTATGTATTGATTCCTACTGATAAGATGGAAGCGTTTCCTTGGAATTTGAAGAAAGAAATCAGTGGATGGTTTAACTGTCTATGTTGCCTATACCTCCCCGCTGATTGCATTCACAAGGCCAGTCAGACCTAGTGCTTAAGATAAGCAGCTAGTCATGTGTTTTGGGAAGTGGTATTAAAGGGAGGGCTGAAGGGACGGTCAGGACTTTGTTAGGATGGGTTTATTTCAAAATCCATTGAACGTGTTACTGGCTTGGTTCTCCAAAATTGCCAACCTTAGCTTTCACTCACTACATCAGTTGCTGCATCCCAATGTATATTAAGACATCGCATAACATTTTACATTCAAACTACTACTAAAGTTTAAACTCACGGTGGTGCTTCAGACAGCAGATGTTCACTGGTTCAGTCCTTCCGTAACAGAATAAACAAGATAAAAAGAGCATTCTGTGAGCTTCTTATAAGTGTCCATTACACAGAAAGCAGAAAAGGTGGGAACAAGGGGACCATGATGGTATTCAGACCTTCCCCGAATGTTTTTATTCATTTCAGCACCTGTGTTTTTGTTTCCCTGTATCTACCCCCATCCTTTTCCATTCCATTCATTTTCCCCACACAGCTCTCTGACTGCAGTATTTAGAGGGTTAGCATTGATATTGCTACTTATATCGTTAGCCTGCTGTAGTTTATAATGTGTTGACGACATTACGTTTGATTTGCCGTCAGATTTCTCTCTCTCCCCTCAGTCTCTCTCTCTCTCCCTCTCTCTCTCTCTCTCTCTCTCTCTCTCTCTCTCTCTCTCTCTCTCTCTCTCTCTCCTCTCTCATCTCTCTCTCTCTCTCTCTCTCTCTCTCTCTCTCTCTCTCTCTCTCTCTCTCTCTACATAGGCAATGAGTGCATATCACTGCACCTGAGGGCCTGTATCTCTCTATTTACCTACCTTGGGGGCTTATATCGGTTTCTCTTTTTCACTCTCCACCTAGGGGGCCTTTGCATCTCTTGCTGCCCCCCCCCCCCCCCCCCCCCCCCAGATTGGATTCAGCTAGTCTCCTGACATCATCACTTCCTCTCCACCGTCCTCTTCCTCATGGGTATACTGTGTCTGACAAACCCACAGCCCTCCAGTCTACGCTCTGTACAGACAGAGCGTTTATGTTAGTGTGCGTGCGTTTTACAGTGAACACACAGCCGTTCCCCATGTGAGCTGCCAGCCGCCAGCCAGTAGCATCTTAGACATAGTGACAGTAGGATCCAGCCTCCTTAGTTGTGCCCTCCACCCACAACAACACCCACTTCCTCCACATCCTCCTCCCCCACCCCATTCTCCTCTTCCTCCTCAATGCCCCTCTTCTTTCCCTGCTTCCTCTCTTCATCCTTGATCTCCTTCTCCTTCACCATCTCCATCTCCTTTCCCCTTTTCAATCCTCCCCACTGGAGGGGGTTTGGGGCCCGGGGTAGCATTGTCAGGGTTTGTTACCGCGGTAACGGCGTACTCAAGTGCCCCGGGCGTTTTCAGAAGGAGGCCACGGAGGTGGAGACGTATTAGCATGCTGTCTGTCCTTGGATGTTGCGTCTCGGGATGGCTGTTCCAGATATAGAGTGTGGTACCCGGAGCGTGGGGGGTAATCCTGTTAGCACACGGATCCTATGGAGTGGCATACTAAACGGAGCTGTGTGTTTTCACCATCCTGTAAGATCTCACGTTACCGTCGGTAAGAAAAAGGGGAAGCGTTATTTTGGAAATGATGTGTGTGTGCTATCAAGTGGCTTAGTTTTAGTCAGTTTAGTCTTAGTCTAGATTCAGAGTACTTCAAATTCAGTGCTTTATTAATCCCCAATCCCAAATTTTGTTTATCTTAGTTTAGTGAAGCTTAGCTTAGTTCAAAATAGTTTAACTTAGTTTAGTTTAGCTTACTTTAGCTTTGCTGTATAGCAGGCTATCTTCTGAAGAAATACTCATGTCCATGAGGAGCTGCAATCTCCTTTTTCAGTGTCAGACTCATCTTTTACGCTCTCTCTCTCTCTCTCTCTCTCTCTCTCTCTCTCTCTCTCTCTCTCTCTCTCTCTCTCTCTCTCTCTCTTCTCTCTCTCTCTCTCTCTCTCTCTCTCTCTCTCTCTCTCTCTCTCTCTCTCTCTCCTCTCTCTCTCTCTCTCTCTCTGTAGTTCATTGTCTCCAGCCATCAAACTCTCTTTATTTTTTGTAAGTATGAAAAACGAAACAACAGCACTTGTCTTTCTGCAAAGGCACCACTTGGTAGCCCTTCTAAGTGGAATTGAATAGCGACACACTGCCTCTGTGCTTCAAAACATGTCCAGTAAACCAGATGCCCTCTTCTCTTCTCAGACTGCAGGGCATATCAGTCAGTGTGGGCATAACGTGCAATGCTCCCACAATATCAACAGACTTAATGTTACCTCAGAAAGCCAGTGGCTGTGGAAGTCACACTCAATGCGTTTAGACTGATCTTCTATGATAACTTAGCTTTTTTCACTGTTCACTTGACATTGATTTAGCTCTAAGGGCCATTCATTTTAACACACACATTAATACATTAACAGCTCTGTCTTACAAAAATGGTACCCTGCTGTGTGTCTCCATTGTAGTGCCCATGTGTAAGGGCTTGGGGTTGGTTGGCCACAGACAGGGAGCCAATAATGGCACTGAGTGGTTGACATAATGGATGTTTAACAGACATGGTTTACTGTGGCCCGGCAGTCTGCTCTCTGCCTGTCTGTGGTCCTCTGGACTCTCTCTGCTGGCTGGGTGGTGTGCTAACACAAGGGCCCCATGCTTCTGCTGTTTGTTGTGTTAGCCTGTGTTAGGCTTGTGCACCAGCTTAGCGGCTCTGCAACATCATTACCTCAGAGCTACAGTCAGACCCATTGCTTGCTCTATTACTAGTTCTGCTGCTAGCCTCGCTGCTAGCCCCACTCCTGGCTCCAATGCTATTTCCACTGCTCGCTTCATTCCTAGCCCCACTACTAGCTCCACTATTAGTTCCCCTTCTTGCTCCACTGTTGGCTCCTCTGCTAGCTCCACTACTAGCTCCACTACTAGCTCCCCTGCTAGCTTAAGTCCTAGCCCCATTACGAGCCCCACTAGCAGCTCCACTGCTCGCTTCACTCCTTGCCCCACTCCTCACTCCACTGCTATTTTCACTGCTAGCTCCGCTTCTGTCATTGGTCGATGTCCCAGCTGGTCTAACGTGAAGAATCTGAAACAGCAATCATAGTACCAAGTCGGTGTTGGTACAATTTAAAGTGGAACGGCTCCAGCTGAAATGCTTCAAACCCTTTGTGTTCTGTTCAGGTCACACCGGTTGAAGAATGAAAAGAAAGTGTTTTACTTCCAAGCAACAAAAAAAAACAATCTCAGTTTAAACTAAGTAAAAGTGGTGGCTTTTATTTTTACATTTCCCTTTGATAGTCCGCTGAACTACCTGTTTCAGAAGGGGGGTATTAATTGCTATCAGGGCGATCCGTTTAGCAGAGGTAATTATAGCCAGTCACATTCCCACTGCTATGACTTTCCATCCGGCCCACTAAGTATCTGCCGCGTGCTAGGACTGAGGTATATTTAGCCTCACCGTCTGCAAGGAAGAAAAAAGCAAGCGGTGAAACCAATTGAATTCCTCTCCACATTAAGGGGTAATTGCTTTTTTGCAGAGTCCTGTTGTTCCATTTATTAGTTTGACGTGTTGTTTGTAGCGTGGCTGCCGTCTCTGGCAGGAGCGCCGCCTCAGCCAGTCAACAGCCTGTTTTATCCTCCAGCCGCCGCCCCCTCCCCCCCCACCCGGCCCCGCCCCCCCACACCGCCCCTCCCCCCCCAGCCCCGCACCGCACAGCACCACTCGTTATGCAGCCCCTCTCAGCACAACACGCCCGTCAGCCCAAACACACCTTCTGCATGCTGCTTCCCCTGCATCGTGGGTGTGTTTTGTCTTTTTGTTCATGTAATTTAATGTGTGTGGCTGTGTGTGTGTGTGTGTGTGTTTGTGTGTGTTTGTGTGTGTGTGTACCATGTGTTGTCATCTTCGTTAGGCCGTGGGTATGTCATTTCAGGTGAATTTCCAGAGTTTGTTTTGTTTCTTGTGAGGCCAGCGTCTAGCGTGTTTTAAGGATAATGAGGCAACTACAGTCAAAATAAAAGTGCATTCACCGCAACTTTTCCAAAGCGGTTGCAAGATGCATACAAACGATCTGCCTCTCGCACACAGACACACACACACACACACACACACACACACAGACACACACCATGTTGTCTGGTTGAGATCAATGCTTGCGGTGCCCACAGCAACAAAGTTTTGCGCTGGTTGGCTGAGACGCTAGGCTGCTCGCTGCTCCACGCCGGGCTGTGTTCCTCCTCTTCTCGGGATATATTGTATTCCCTTCCCCCTCTTGCCTCCTTTGGAGTGCAGAGCATGCCGGGGAGATGTATCACAGGTAGCGGGGTTACCGTCTCCAGACCCGGCCCCAGCTAGCATACACTCCCATTGGTTGTTTTCGAAGCACTTAAATATTTAACTGTATTCCTATTGGCTGGTTAGAGTCATAGAAACATAAGGGCCTTCTCCTATTGGCTTATTATGAACATGTAAACTGTTGTCCTGTAGATATGACAGCTGAGTCAGCTCTACTGCAATGCTTTTTCCCTGTTTAGTTTTTTGTTGTTGTTGCCCCCTGTGATGTTGTTGTTGAATGAGTTGCATGTACTGAAGGTGCAGATTGTTGACCCTGCGATGGAAGCTAATTATCTGGGACATACGCTGTGGTCAGCGGTCACCGGCCGGGTCACTGAGGTCTCCGCTGAGGAGAGCACTTTTTCTCCCACAACCTGCACTGAAGGTGTCCTCCCCAGTAGGCCACGCCCCCTGCTCTCCCCGGGGCTCAAGGCGCTGGGCGCACACCACAGAGACTGGTTGGTTAGGTTAGTGGTTAGTTAGTTAGTGGGGATTCTTTTTGTTGGGAGAAACACGGACACATTATCAATTGCGTGTCTGATGCATTACATTAAAGTCCTGTGTAGCATACTCGCCCCAATAAATGACCCATAATTCATCTGTCTCTCAACATGCCTCAGTGTTGAGTTAAGGTGATTAAAATGTCTTCCGCATTGTATATGGGCTCTTTGTTGTGTCGTGTTAACACTGTAGCGTCATCATGCTGTGACGTGGTAATGTTGCAAGATTAATTATTAACACGACACACATTATTTGGAAAAAGATTATATTTGACATTAGCATACATGGATTATATTATTGTTTGAGGGAAACTGGTTTTATTTTGCCTACAAGTCATGTGAGTGTGTGTGAGTGTGTGTGTGTGTGTGTGTGTGTGTGTGTCAATACGTAAAACACTTCCCCCGTGACTTATTGGATGTCATAGCATACTAAAACATCCTATGCTTGCGCCTAATCTCTGGCTCTGCGTAGCTCGGTCTCGTTCCCCGATACTCAGCCAGTGACGGTTCTGCAGGGAACAATCAGACTCCATTATCATGATAAATGGAACGGTTCCCACTCCGACCCACCCCCCGGCCGCGCCTGATGTAGATGGGACAGCAGCGCTGGCCGGAGCCCAGCGCTGCGCGCTGTTTAGATAGCTAATGGTATTCAGGCCTTTATCCACACTCACATCCGCCGCCAGCAGCACTGATGCATGGAATGTGCTTTTCTCCGTTCTGTAATCTGTGGCGTCAACGCGAGACGGCGGCGTCCTGTTGGCCCACGCCCACGCCGTGTTGGTACAGTACACACTCTCCATCGCTCCACAATGCACTTCAGCAAAGTTACCATTGTCCAGGACCGTTGAGTTGGCCTTGTTTATTTCTGCTCGTCTTCTTCTCATTGTGCTTACTGCAGCGTTCAGACTGTAGCTTATGTCCACCCCACTGTTCCTCTCATCAAACCAAGCTGGAGCCCACAAACACACGCGCAGTCGCGCAAGCATGCACACTCGCCTGCACACACACACACACACACACACACACACACACGCATGTATGCATGAAGGCATGCTCATGCAAGTGGAGTCACAAATACACAATACTATTTACTCATACGTAATCACGCCCACACAAACATACATTCATAAATAAACACATTCATACACATGCATACACTCCTAGTAGCCTCTACACATTGTTTTTCTGATTGATTCAAATCACTCAGTAGGCAAAGATAATCATCTTTATTCCTCTCTGACATGGAGAATCACTTCCCATTCTCTCTATGGTCCAACAGCCATCAGCTCCAGCCCTATCTCCTCCCTGTCGTTCAGGCTAACACCATGTGCCTGACCTACTAATGGTGGCAGCCTTAACAGGAAGTGGCCACTGCATGGTGAGGACACAGCTTCACCTGGTCTGCTGGTCATGTGGGCAGGATAAAGGAGATATAGTGTGAGAGGCTAACGGCTGAGTCCCCACACTCACTCCTGCTGGCTCCAGCAGACACTTCCTCTTTTGTCCACGTCCGGGCACCAATTTTGAGCTCTAGCTTTCACACCATCATGCTGGACTAACACTGACTTATACGCCTGGTGGCCATCACAATACATTTGCATGATGGGAGTTTGCTCACTAATTACAGAGTGAAAGAGCTGTGTATACAGTTCGTATACTACATCCATGCTTACCCCACCATCCCTTCTCCACCTCTCTGCTCCATCCCTACTCCTCCCTTAGTCTCCTTAGTCACACACACACACACACACACACACACACAATAAGAGAAACATACAAACACGGTTGCATGCACATTATTACACAATGAAAACCTACACTAAAAATCCAGAGAAAACCTCCACTCAATATGAGAAGAATAATTGTTTTTACAGGCACAATCACACACACACACACACACACACACACACACACACAGACATGACAGTACTGTCGGCTCTGGTAGGCTGCAGCAGTGCATGCTGGGACCTCTGGGGAAAGACACGCACACTTACATTAAATCCTGCTCTGTGCACAAGGTCAAGTCACCACTCTAAATCAATATGCTTTCCTCCAATCAGACCAATGTCCTGGGAACACAGAACACTCTTATTGTGGAGCCTCAATATACTGAGTTGATATGAGGGTGGGGACTCTTATTGTGGAGTCTTTATGTCCTGAGTTATTATAGGAGTGGGGACTCTTATTGTGGAGTTCCAACGTCCCGACATTTTATGTGCAGGTAACTCTCATTTTGAAGCATTCAGGTCATGAAACGTCAGGAAACGTCACGTTATGAAAAGTCCTGTATTTTACCACCAGGTGTGATGTTGATTAGCCATTGCAAACCATTTTGCAATTTACCCTCCAGTGACATCATACATGGGAGTTTCCACCTAGCTGTATGACCAAGGTACCAACCTACCCAAAAGACATAACCAACTGGGAGGCTGATAGTGGCCACTCCCCCGTGTGACTAAAGGGTAGCTTGTGAAATGGCTTGTGAAGGCTAATCAACAGCCCTCTTGGTGGTTAAATAGGGGACCTTTATCTGGACACAAGCTAGTTAGCACTCTGAGCTCTGCCATGCTGTCATAATTTTGAGCTGTGCCTCCATCTCTCCCTCCCTCTATGTCACTCTCTTTTTCTCTCTCTTTTCTTTGTCTCCGTAAGTCACCCTCACTCTCTCCTACATTGCTTGGCTACAGTGTGAGTATGCCACTGTCTGTGTGGACATAGTTTATATATACAGTGATATAGACTGTGGCCCTCTCAGAGAAGTTCTTCTAATTGCGTGGGGGAACGGGCAAGCTCCAGTGTCTTCATACCCACAGTTCTCTGGGGAAGACCCATCTCTCTTGTCTTTTTAACCACGTCCCACAGAGTGGCTCTGACAGACAGGTACACCACATCTGATCAGTGCATGAGACAGACAATGCACATAAAGAATCTAAAGGCCTCATATACTTCAAACTACAATGAATCGTTTTAGTTTGTAATTTTAACAATTCATAAAATGTGTTTGTTTGTGAAGACAAAAGGGCAGGTGTGTGACAACTTTGGCTCGCTGGAGGGTGCTCAGCAGAACTAGTCCCTGGATTATCAGGCTTCCTTGTTGGCACATGAGGTGGAGACCGCCATGTTCTGACAATCACACAATCTGTGTGTGAGAGAGACTTTTGCATTAGGGTGTGTGTGTGTGTGTGTGTGTGTGTGTGTGTGTGTGAGTGTGATCGCACACGCACACACTTGCGCGTGCGCTGTTCATGCCACCAGTGCAGTCTGAAGTCAAGTGGAAGCTTAACATTAGCATATTCTAAATGTCACTGTGTGGTTTGAAGGATCGTGTCTGCTGTTGTTCTGTATGCAGATACAGACACCAACTCTCACTCTGTTCTACTCTCTCCCCTTTCTCTGCCTGCCTCTTTCTCTCTCTCTCTCTCTCTCTCTCTCTCTCTACTCTCATTCTCCCAACTTCTCTGCTCTCTCGCTTATTTCTCCTCTCCTTTGATTTCCCCAACTCCTCTCTCCTTTCTCGCTTCCTCCTCTCCTATTATTTCCCCGTCTCCTCTCCTTTCTCGTTCTCTCCTCCCCTACCCCCAACTCATCTCTATCCTTCTTGTATGCCTTTTCCTGCCTCTCACCATCCCCCTCTCTATTCTGTCAGTAATGCTTTCCTCCTCCAAGGCAGAAACTAACACATCATATAGAGGTAGAGAAAGACTTTAGTTGAGAGAGAGAGTATTTAAATGAAGAAAAATAATTGATTGAGAAAGAAAGAAATATTTATCATTTATATAGTTTGAGCAGTCTCATCAAGGTCCTGTTTGTTCAAATAATGATCCATAGCCACGAGGGAACCTGGCCTGAGGCTCATAGTTTCACCGGGACATTGATATCACAGCTAGATTAGATGAAATCCATTTGAGGGGAAGCAGAATCACAAATAAGTCCGTTTCACAGAATCGTTGAGTTGTAAACATGGCCCTGTTCATACCCCGTGTTAATGTGTCTTGGTTGATCTGATCACAAGTCGACCGGTCTGGTGCATCAGTTTACACCTTGCTCTCTATGCAGAAAACCACATACATCATTTCCGTTGGTAAATACCAAATGTGTTGTTGTAGAAGCATAATAAACAAGAAATCACCACGAAACAGACTGGATCCATTCCTTCAGTCGGTGTGTTCCTGCTCCATCCACGAGATCAATTTAGCCTTTTTAAAAAAAAATATTATTTGTTGTTGGCTATTGTCACTTCTTCTTCTTTGTTGTGATGCACTTCATTGGTGTGCTGAAATGAGAACAAACTTCTGGTTACCCAGAGGACAGTGGAGTAGGCCGTCCTTCAATCTGGCCAAAGTCACATATGAGTACTAAAACAATGTGGTCATATGAGGCCCAGACTGCCTCCGAACGTGGTCTGAGCAGCTGAAACTGTCCTGGGTGCATTTACACCTAGAGCCGGGATCGGATCCGCCAATATTGGCATGTTAATGCCAGGTGGGAACAGGGGATTAGTGTCACTGGCCAAGAGACGTCAGGAACTGAACCCTGGCTTGCCCCCGAGGCTACAGCCTATACCTGTGTGTGTGTGTGTGTGTGTGGTCAACGTTGTGCGTGCGTGCGTGTCCGTCAAGATTTCAGTCATTGCAGTCAAAGCTTTATTTGTTAGCGGGTCCATAACAAACGCTGACATTAAGTTGACATGGTCATTTTTTCCCCATTGAATTTCTGTAAAAAAACAAAAAAACATCAACTATTAAATTGGTTGATCTGCTGTTTCATTTGAACACCGCCTCTTGGAGCATGTGGAGGACGTCAGTGGCTTTTGAATGCACTCCTGCTCCGACTCAGGGTCGCACCCCAGGTGGGCCACAGGTAGGCCACAGCCCCCCATCGCTCCAAGGAGCGCAGCGCGGCATCATAGAATGGAGCATGTGCGAGGGAAGATGTCAGGCCTCGTCCTCAGTACAGACTGATGCTGTGAGCCACGCCGGCTGTTACGGCGCGGCTGTACGGTGACGCTCTCATTGGCAAACGCCACACCTAAGTTCCAATTAAAGACGCGCTGCTTTGAGCATATACGGCCAACAGTAATGCCAAACCAACGTGGCTAGTGAACATGGGCGCGGTGCACGCACACATCAGCACAGTGCACCTGGCACACCTCAGCTCTGCTGCCGAGAAGATCTGGGGGGACACGCTGTATGTTGTGTTTTCATGTCTCCATCAAACAACAAGCCTGCCGGGGTCCAATGCTGTCATGTATGATTAGCCCTTCCTTACACACACACACACACGAACACACACATTATCACACACAAACACACAAACACAAACAAACACACAGTCGTCTGAAGGCTGATTAAGGATGCAGAGCCGGTGAGATATTTATTGGGTATATATATTTATATATTTGGGATACTGGGAGCAGTGAGTCATTTGATGTCGTCCCTGTCTTAGATTTGGTTTCATCTCAGTGAATCCACGCACGGAGGCGACAACAGCAAGCGCGCACGCTCTTAACTTCTGCGGTCTTTTAAAACCCAGCGCTTTTATGGTGCCGGGTTTTCTGTCTTCACGCCTTTATTGTGTGGGCTCCTCTATCCCCGTGCTTTTATTGTGCTGCTCCATTGTCAGGCCTGTTGTCTGTTGCTCTGTGGCTGTCTGGCCCTTTGACTGTGTGTTTCCTGCTTGTTAATATTATGATATGTCTAATAACTGTGATACATTATGGAGGAAGTAGTTAACTTTCTTCCTGTTTGTTTTCTCTGGCTGCACCACTTCTCCGCTCCCCTCCTCTCAGAGGATCATCTAAGTGCCATGTAATCTAATATCAACATGTGTGTGCGTGGCGTGGCGGGGGGGGGACTGCCTACACTGTGTTGTAAGCGCGTGTGTCTTCAGAGTGTGACTTGGCGCTCAATAATTGAAGGTGTGTTGTGATTCCAGGCACATGAAAAGACGTTAGGTTGTAACCGCGCTGCCTTAATGGAACTCATGTAAAGACGCAGCTTGCTAACCAACACGGACCTCCGCTGATTCAGTTAGAGGCACACAGAGTGCAGTCCTGATGGAGGGTGATTAGAAGCTAGGTAGGGAGAAAGATGGATGGATGGATGGATGTGTATATATACAGTATATACCTGCTGATCCTCACAGCTTGGACACCGCCTAGTCCACAACACAAGACCAGAGATTGACTGAGAGACTAAGGAGGAGGAAAAGAGACTGAGAAATATTACCCAGGAAGAGAGAGAGAGAGAGATAGATAAGAGAGAGGGACGAAGACCGATGAAGTGAGGGAGAGAGGAAGACAGAGCAACAAAGGAAGAGCGACAGATAGAGACAGAGGAAGAAAGACAGATCGACAGACAGGAAGACAACCTGAATACAGGTAGATGGTCAGAACAGGGGAAGACGTAGGAAGACTGATGGATCAGAGGAGGACAGACAGCACGGGGGAAGATAGGACGGACAGAACACAAGAAGAATGACAGAACAGAAGAAAAGAGACAGAGAGGGGAAGACAACGGAAGAAGAGAGACAGAACAGGGGAAGACAGACAACAGAGGAAGATGATCAGTGAGGATCAAGGAGGGGTGACATGCCTGTCTGTAATGCAATATGACAGATCCCATTTTATGTGTAGGACCAGAGGGCCCAGAACGGTGGGCTTTATAGGGTTGGAGTGGGTTGATCTTTTAAAATATTCAACTTCAATGAAATATGAAGCATGACTCCAGGCTGTTTGGAATGCATAAGTCTGTTTGGCAGCGCTGGGCTTGCATACTGAGTGTGACACACATTATCACACACACTCTTACTCTCACACACACATTATCATCCACATTATCACACACACTCTTACCCTCACACACACATTATCATGCACATTATCACACACACTCTAACCCTCACATACACATTATCATACACATTATCACACAGACTCTTTCTCGCACAAACACATTATCATACACATGATCACACACACTCTTACTCTCACACACACATTATCATGCACATTATCACACACACTCTTACTCTCACACACACATTATCATGCACATTATCACACACACTTACTCGCACACACACATTATCATGCAAGTTATCACACACACTCTTACCCTCACACACACATTATCATACACGTTATCACACACACTCTTACTCTCACACACACATTATCATGCACATTATCACACACACTCTTACTCGCACACACACATTATCATACACATTATCACACACACATTATCATGCACATTATCACACAGACTCTTTCTCGCACACACACATTATCATGCACATTATCACACACACTCTTACTCGAACACACACATTATCATGCAAGTTATCACACTTACTCTCACATACACATTATCATACACATTATCACACACACTCTTACTCTCACACACACATTATCATGCACATTATCACACACACTCTTACTCGCACACACACACATTATCATACACATTATATCACACACTCTTACCCTTACACACACATTATCATATGCATTATCACACACACTCACAGTATCACACATAGTCCAAAACACTTTATCACACTCACAAATGTTCCCCTTTAGGGTGAATAAAGCACTCATCTTATCTAATTTTGTTATCACAGACATTATCATTCACTCACTCACGCGCGTGCACACACACACACACACACAGAGATTCAGTCTTTCCCTGGACCCTCTGGACCCTGATTCGTCAAATTGGCAATCACAGGTGTACACAGGTCCCTGAATGATCAGATTGGTACAGTACTCCTTCATCAGATTGCAACCAGTTGCCATCTGCTGTCAGTTTGTGAAATGGTGATTCAATATCCAGACATCCAAAGGATTAAAACATGTTGACATTGTTATACAATGTCTAACATTGATTTCCTATTCATTCAAAGATTATTTTTTCCACTATGTGTCATAGTTTATTACCCTTATTCACAATTTGTCACAGCTTGTGGTGTCAGGCTTGCTGTGATCTGCTCCAGTGTACTATTTGCCTACTCTACCCAAAATTACTGTCTACCCTCCTACTGCTAACACCAGAAGCAACAGTATACAACCGGCTTTATTATTAATAGCTAGACATTTGGCAGAAGGCTATGATCAGAGCTGGGGACTGTAGACTAGAGATTCAAGATAGACTCGAGTCTGATTCCAACAGCTTTGTCAAATTATCATTATTCAGTACCCACAAACCGAAAACGCATGGCTAAGCAATGCAACATTTACATGTATCCCTTATGGGACACCCCGAGATTTTTGTAAATTGGCGTTGGCCTGTCTTACCCAGATTAATTGCAAATGCATCATTGTGTGTCCAGAAGGGGAGTCCACTGGGTTAGCTTTTGCTTTCCATCAGCCACTTCCATTGACTTAGCTCCTGTTCATGTACTTTGAACTACTTTCCAAAGATTTTCAATGTGCTTACTACAGCGGGCTTAATAATCGCAATGCCTAAAATGGTGATGAATTATGTTTGTAAAGTAATGTTGACAAAATTATTCAAATTAAAATGATACGACGCATAGGTGTAATGTGTTTTGTATGTATTACAACAGCCTGCAAGGATTAGGTCTACCCGCCATCAGGCCATAAGTAGAGGCTCCAGGCTGCTCTCTTGTTCTCTCTATGTTGAGGCAATTTGCATCCCTTTTGGGCCTCTTTGGCCCTGACACACCGGGCCGACCGTCAGCCGTCAAACAACATGGGGCCTGTGGCTCTAGTTTCTTTGGTGTGTCCCACACCGTTTGCCTTGTCTGCATTTTTTCAGCAGATTCAGCATATTGAATCAGAGGGCATTGGTGAGAGAAATCCCTCAAATTGGCTGTTCATCTTAAGTGAAACAATGCACAAGAACAGAAACAGAAATGAGCAAATGACAGCAATGACTTCAACGTCAAGAGGGCATGCACAAAAAGTCTTATTAACTTAGCTTAGCCAGTGTTGCACTCAGTGTTGCATTTTCTTCGGTCCCAAACTGAAAAAAAAAAAAAACTTTCACAGAATTTTAGCCAATACTATGGTGAACATTTCGATACCAAAGCAAGCAAGTTTTTACTTCCAATCCAATGAATGGCAGCCTGAGATCTCCAGGCCCGGCTGCCCAAACCTAGATGCAGCAGCCATATCTGGGCTCCCCACTGCCAGGACAGCCCCAAATCAGGTCAGTCGTGACTCGTGACTACCAGGCCCTTTCCTCTTTGAACAAGGCCAGGCCTCAGCAGCTGTATGGGGATCATAGCCGCTGCCCAAGTCTGCAAAGCTGAAAAGAATTCTGGATTTTGTGTCCGTTCTCTTCCTAAATTATTTAATTCTCGCCATAGAAACACTGCATATATTTGAGATGCAGTGATTCTGAAACAGAACTCCTCAGTTGTTGGTAAAACTTTGCTGCTACAGCGATTTGAAGAAATATCCTTCTCCTCATCCCCATTGTAACTAATGCAGCAATGTCTCAGTGTGGAGTAGTCTGCAGAAATCGAGTTCAGCCGCAGCAAAGTGAACTACACAAAACGCTAAAATAGGACCTGGGGTGTGTTGTACTTCACTGATAGACATGTCTTAACTATGTCAAAGTGTTTTAGGCTGAAGTTTATCTTTGCATATTAGCCATCCATATTTAACCTTAATCTCCAGGCATGTTGGTAGTGGAGTAATTACCAGGGAAATTAGAGCAGTGTGACAAGAATACACTTAATTCTTTTCATGCTGTGGTGAACACATTGGTATTATTGTTTTGTTTTTAGACAACGGGTTGTCTAATTTATCGAAACCAGCCTCATGCATGCAAACCTGCAAGATGTACAGCTATTCACTCCCCAAAAAGGGCTTGGGGCTTAACAGGTTAAGAGTGTGTGTGTGTGTGTGTGTGTGTGTGTGTGTTTGTGTGTGTGTGTGTGTGTCTGTGTCTGTGTCTGTGTGTGTGTGTGTGTGTGTGTGTGTGCATGTGAATAATCAAGTCAATGGATGAGAAAGAGGAAGTGGAGACAGAGAGAGATACTGACAGACAGCTGTAGTTAGTTGAAAGATACCTACAGTTACTCCAGATGGACCAGAGAGAGATAGACGTATGTAGTTAGTGGAGAGAGAGAGAGGGATAACCATAGTTTGAGAGAGCGAGAGATAGAGATAACTTTAGTACCAGAGAGAGACATCCATATTTATCAGAGTGAGCCTGAGTGTATCATCCTGGTCAAACAACAACAACAACAGCAGCAGAGTCTGATACCTGCACATGTTTAATTCATAGCAGACACCCAGCTACACTCACACATCAATGGCGTAGCAAGCATTATTAGACCAGGGAGTGTGGGTGGGTGGGTGGTTGGTATGTAGGAATGTTAATTGTGTGTGGGTGTATGGGGGGTCCCTGTGTGTGTGTGTGTGTGTGTGTGTGTGTGAGTGGCAGCTCACCTGACAGGGAGACACGGGTAGACCCACCAACGCGTGCTGATGTGATGTCATGCTCCACTGCAGTGGCTTTGGTGGGGGGGCAGGGCAGTCAGGTGCAACTACATCTCAATTGGGCTCCCTGTGCTCCTTTGCTCCTTACCTCAGCCATAGCTTTAAATCCCTACCTAGCCTCCACATGAGCCTCCTCAACCTTAGCCTCAGTCTCTACTTGAGCATTAGCTTATACCTTAGCCTGTACCTTAGCATTAGCCTTTGCCTTAGCCTCAACATTAGCCTCCACCAAAGCAGTAGCTTAGCCTCTAAACATGCTGTGCTTTGCATGTCACAAGAAACCTTTCCATTGATATGTATGTGTGCTCTCCCCACAGCCACAATTAATTAGTGCAGGACGCAAGCCCATTGGCTGTGGTGTTGCCAGGTAGGGATGCTTAATTACAGCAGCAAAGGAACCACAGCAGGCTGTAGAAGTGGGCCACGCTCCTTGACACGCATTAGCCCACCACACAGCCGCAGGCCTCACCATGTGCACCCTGACCTCGCTGTGCAAGGACACCTAACATAAACATTGGATATACCCAGCAGCATACACACTCCATGCTATATGTACTAGAGAGGGGAGAGAGAGAGAGAGAGAGAGAGAGAGAGAGAGAGAGAGAGAGAGAGAGAGAGAGAGAGAGAGAGAGAGAGAGAGAGAGAGAGAGAGAGAGAGAGAGAGAGAGAGAGAGAGAGAGAGAGAGAGAGAGAGAGAGAGAGAGAGAGAGAGAGAGATGTAAGGGGGCTAGGTGTGTGTGTGTGTGTATATATGCACACACACACCTAGCCCTAGCACCTAGCCCCCTTACATACACAAATATACATTCAACTACAGATTATATATATATATATAGATTATATACCCAGCATCAATACACTCATACCAAAACACACACACACACATCAACATGCTACTAGCTACACACATGGCCTGCTCACTTCTCCCGCATTGTGTTCTGAATGTTAATTGTAAGAGATGATGAATACATGAGGACTCTGGATTGTACTGGTGGAAGACACACCTCTAAAACAACCCCCCACCAGCCAGTCTCATTGTTTGTTTTCCCCAACGTTGTCCCAGTTAAGTTTGTTTGTTAGGTTTTATCTCATGATAGGGAATTTTTCAGTGAAATATTGACAATCAATTATTGTTGATTCCAGCTTTCCTTATTGATGCACTCGGATCTCCACTTAAAGGTCAATCAATTGTGAAGCATGGCTTTTTTTTTCCACGTCCAATATTGCATCGCCTTCGAGTATCTTCCAGCTGCTCTCAGTCATTACAAGGCCGACCATGGACATAACCTTCCTGTGTTCAGGCATGCACACTAACAGCACATAACCTACACAATAACCCCCGCCCCTCTCCTCCGAGAATAAACAAATGTGGAAGGACCAATGGAGTTCTTCCTAAACAAACTCCCACTCCCTAAATGTTTTATGGCCCGTTGAAACGACAGCTGTCACATGGGAACGCTTTTATTCCACGACTTCACAGATGGTTTGAATAGCGTTCCGTTTTGGAAAATATACGAGCGGCAGGGAGATGATGTTGTAAACAAGGGACGCCAGGGGACCGTTTTCCACCGCACAAACTGCATCTGCCATCTTTAACAGCTCCGCATCAGACAGGTATTTTATGGTATTCAGTTATGCGGGTGCCTTGTAGATACCTAACCCCTAGCTGCTCCTTAATACTGGAATCCGTAGCGACTTGTGCAGTCACTTTGGATGAAAAAAACATCTGCTGACTGATGTAGTGGTTATTAAGGGGGCAGGAGTGTGTAAAGCTTACCTTGGTACGCAGTGCTGGGGTTTGGTTTATGGGGCTCCTGTAACAGATCCAACGAGGTCATAGCAGCGTTATCCATATTCCTTTCTGTCAGCGTGCCCTTGAGGAAGGCACATCCTGCCATCTGGAAGGTTACCAGGAGCGTGTCATCCTCTGTGCTGCTCATCTATCATAGGTTTACAGTCATCCAGCCAGTCTAATTACCATGCAGGTCTTTATGTCCTGCATCAGCATAAAAACACAACAACCCATCACATACAAAATCAGCTACTGACCAATACTTTATAGACTCCCATACATACCAATCATCTATAAACTCTCATACATACCAATTGTCTATAAACTCCAAAAGAAACCAATTATCTTGAAACTCGTAAAAAACAATCACCTATAAACTCCAAAATAAACCAATTATCTATAAACTCTAACAAATCAGTTTATTGTATACAAGGATCATCAAGATGTGCGTTATGCATAAGGAAATTATGTCCCACCAAATGCATTTCAGTGTCCTATAATCTATTGATTACCTGCTATTTCTTAGCTGATTCACTGATTATTTATTTTAACCTCTTAACAAGATATCTGGTCAGTCTGTAGTACATGTATCCCTTTTATATTATTTTAAGGGTTGTATTATGTTTTTGAATTGTTCCTTTTACTTTGGTGTGTTATATAGCTTTTTAATCCAGGCATATGGTCTGCTAATCTACAAAGATCAAAATTCCACACCGAAGGGAGTAACTCTCTTGCACAGGAAACACTTCTCTTGAACTGCCTGAAACAGATCGTTTGCAGTAAGTTTTTATTATGATTCAGTGAAGTCACAAAGTCATGGAAGTGCAGAAATCGTTCATAATAGCGAGTTTTGCACACCCTCAAACAAAGCCAGTTCGAGCCAGTGGGAGGAGTGAGGGAGGAGTGAGAGGACGCTGTTGTGGAAGGACCAATTCCCTTTTGTCCAAGTGAAGAATCAGAGCTTTAATTTTTTTTTGACAATTCCCTTAATTTTTCAGAGGACAAATCCTTGAACCGGGGACAGAAGCAACAAAGTATGTTGGAATAGACATAATGAAAAAACAGGGGCTTTTACATAAAGGGTAGTGTACATCAAAGGCTGATGCTGAACCCTGAAGCGAAGCAGACGTTGTATTAATGTAGTAATCTATTATGCGAACTGTTAGCTGCCACTTATATCTCTTTGCAGAAGATGTTTTCCACTTCACTGAGCATGGCGCAATTTCCACAAGTGCACTTAAAGAAGAAATTCTAGAATACAAACTTCTGTCAGTCAAACGAACGCATGGCTGTTTGCATGATGCATGGGAATTAGAGATGGATAGAACATTACAGCTGGAATGTAAGATGGCTACAACATAACTACATACCACAGTGAAAGCCCTACAGTACTCTGGGTACTGATGGTGTTTCGGTTTGATCCGATTGTTTGGCCTGCATTTCAATACAAGGTACAGGTGACCCGAACCGTTTTAACAGCTGCTTGGGACTTGGGTGTGAGATGGCCGAAACATTCACTGTTTGATCAATCACAACACACATGCCCTCTCTCCTCACCATTCCACCAGTACAAGTGTATTGTTTGCTAAAACTACCTGGATTGTAGGTTAGGTTAACAACAGCAATGTTCATTTTTTTGGCATGCGTGGACGGCGCTTGAAACTAGGGATAAGGCTTTGGCTGAGGAGGAAGCTTAGTAGTTGGGGTTCCCGGTAAGGACATCATTAAGCTACGGTGATGGCAGGCGCTAAATGGTGAGGTTTAGAGGGAAGTGTGAGGTGGTGGCATAGATGGGTGTGTTTCCAGGATGCTGGAATACACAGTTAAGCCTTCTTGAGGTGTCGTGGGCCTAAATGAATGAAACACCGGTGAAGGAAGGTGCACACTTGATAACCCCAATGATGTGCCCCATACCGCATACTGTTGGCTAGGCGAGGTAATGGGTGAATGGTGCCACCTGAGGAATGACTCTGTACATTTCTGATGGCCTAGCCTGATGTCTGCTATGGTGTTGCACCCAATGGTGGCTATATCACTGGTGTGTTGTGTGCTGGTCTTATCTGAGCTGGCCTTCTACATGTGTTTAACTTGGATGATGGCACAAGGGATAGTAATCAAGATTCAAGAGACTTTATTCATCCCGAGGGAAATTATTATATATCTTGTGTATTGATGAATTCCCATACAAACCAATGATTTAAAACTCATTCACACCAATAACATACAAACTGGGCCAGTGTCTCCTTTTTGGTACCAACAGCCTTGAGTTGTGCCAACATGTATTTTCCTTGGCCTTGGCAGCACTTGAGACTCTGCTATGTTGTGTTTCCCCCCCCCCCCCCCCCCCCCTGCTTTGCTTGCGTAATCCAAGCCCCTGTCAACAATGTGTAGTGTACAAAAACCAAATCAGAAAACACAAAATAGACCGCCGTGGTTGGTCTGCGATGCCAGTCCGGCTCGGTTAGGCTCCAAGTAATGATAGCTGTCAGGTGTTTTCCAACATGATGTGTCAGTCCTGCAGTGCAGAAAAAAGTCACTTGCATGTCTGTGTGCTAGTAGGTCTGCCCATTCTCTCCCTTTCCAGTCAGAATGATCAAATGCTTTATTGTTCACAAGCAGGGATGGGGGGAGGGAGGTAAAGCGAGAGGAAGAGATGAGAATGAAGGCTCATTGGAAATATTCCAAGTGGTAAATGGACCAGATGATCAGCCATGGGAGATGGTGGATTTCCCTCCATGGATATTTTCAGAATAAAAGCCTTTTACTCTCCCTCCATTGGACAGCACCTTTTTATCGTTGGACAAATGCAATCACATGACATTGCACATTTTCATAATACTATGTGCTCCGTTCTGGGGTAATCTCTATGTTCTGCCTAGATACAGAGCACCCATTAGAGCGGTTTCATAGGACAAGACCTCATGCCATGCCTATGTCATATGATTACTGAACCTCATGTTTTATCCATCATTGGATTACTGAACCTCATTGTATATCCATCATGTGATTACTTCACCTCATCAGTCCCCCATAGCTGATGTATCTAGAAGGAAGCATCTTCAATTGGACATCCATCCATTGTACCCCAATACACACACACACACTTGTGCACCTCTTTGATGCACCTCTCTTCCTATGCATTTAGTTGTGTGATGTAACGGCAACCCACTCAAACATAGAGAAACCACACAATCTCCTTGTAGACTGGACCCAGTGTGGAGACAGGCTTTTGTTTTCTAGAGCTGCAAGGCCCCAATATTGTCAATGTTTATTGCCCTACATCTCCCTGCATTTAGCTCCATCAGCCTCATTGCTCTATTGCATTACCCTGTTTCACCTGCTATCAATTTGCTTTTTGCATTTCCATACATTACCCTGTATTTCCATACATTACCATGCACTAACCAACATTTTCCTACATTGCGCCGCATCACCTTGCAATATCCTACATTACGATTCATTGCTGTTCAGACACCCAATATTACTCTGGATTATATGCATTAGCCTGCTTTACCATATATTACTCTGGATTACCTATACTTACCTGCATCACTCCTCATTACCCTGCATTACCTTCCATTACTTTGGATTACAGCAGAAACTGCATAACCATTGTTTACCCTATATTATCTTAATCACCCCGCATTACCCTGCATCATCTGCCTTCATCCTCATTGCCCTGAAGCTCCCACATTATCCAGCATGACCCTGCATGACCCAGCTTGGCCCTGCATTACCTTGCTTAACCCGGCATGACCCTGTCTTTACCCAGCATGACCCTGCCCCCTCACGCTCTAATGTTATTTCCGGTACATGGTACTGGTAGTTTCCTGATACTGAGATGTGACAGATTGGTCTCTAGTGTGGTTGCCAATATGAAACATGTCTGGATGTGTCTGCTTCTCTTTTTCATTAGAAAGTGCTTTTCGGTCCACATAAATGGATGCAGAGTTTACATTTCATGGAAACTATTATATTGGCAACTTCTCCACATCTACACCACTCTGAACCTATTTAACAAAAGAAAAAACTAGATTGAAGCTGAGAAATAGATATGTCGGGGGAAACAAGTGCTTGGTTCTGATCTGTCAGCTCTGGTACTCTGGTACAGTGCAAATATTATAATCCTGTCCCTTTGCAGGTCTGTTGATGTGTTTATATAGTTAAAATCAGCATCACTTCAATAACCCGCAGCTGTACATTCAGTTGTAGTCTTAGTGATTGGTCTCCAGGCCGTCTGCTGTCCTCCCATCCAGAATTATCAAATGAGCGCAACTTCTCCAGAGGACCGGTGGCGTACAAGAGATGAAGTGATGCATATCAGCTTCATTTTAAACCACAGATGTAAATGGAGCAAATTATTTGTCAGGAGGGAATGTGAATTATTTTCATTTCCTCCCTCTCTCTCCAGTATTTACAAGTCAAATGCACTCTTGAATTAACACTCCTCGTATCAGACACAAGGATCCCCCCACTCCTTTTTCAGTGCTGCTCAATAAGCACACGTCCACATATCTTAACAATGTTGTCAAACTGAAAAGCGGTTGTTAAGTGATTAGAATTGAGAGGATCCCCCCCAGCTGACTGCTCAGCGGAGCAAGTGTCGAAGCCCGGGCTAAAGCGGGGGAGGGAGACCTCGCGTCTGGAGACCAGGCTTGTTTTACATCTCTCAGACGTGTTCTACAGCTCTGGCTGAAGGCTTCAGTTGAGGAGCGGACCGATGGCAGAGAGAGCAGGCGTGGGGCGGCCAAGGTGGATCTGCCAGCGCTCACTTAGCCGCGGGCTACGTTCTGTATCCTGTTAAGAGGGAGCGGGACGTTTTCCCCTTGATGCGGTGTCTTGTTAAAGTGTGGTGAGCGTTACGCGATGGTGGCCTGGGACTCTCGAGCCAGACATTGTGCTGCTGCTCAGAGTGAACCGGGTGTCAGGTCCAGCCGTACAGCTCACCAGCCGGGCCTCCAGAGTTCTGCACTGCAACCTGAATTTAGGATTGCAACAGGTTCAGAGGAGGGCGTCACTCACCCTTGTTGTTGTCACCTGGTCCACTCTTTTATCACCTGGTTCACTCTGTTGTCCACTGGTCTACATCAACTGTTTCTCTCTGATCACATGGTTCCCTCTGTTCTCACCTGGTCCACTTTTTTGTCTCCTGGTTTACTGTTGTCTATTGGTCTACATCAACTGTTCAGCTCTGTCATCACCTGGTTCACTCTGTTATCACCTGGTTCAGATTATAATCACCTGGTCCACTCTGTTATCACCTGGTTCAGATTATAATCACCTGGTCCACTCTGTTGTTACCTGGTCCACTCTGTTGTTACCTGGTCCACTCTGATGTCACCTGGTCCACTCTGTTGTTACCTGGTCCACTCTGATGTCACCTGGTCCACTCTGTTGTTACCTGGTATACTCTGATGTCACCTGGTCCACTCTGTTGTTACCTGGTCCACTCTGATGTCACCTGGTCCACTCTGTTGTTACCTGGTCCACTCTGTTGTTACCTGGTCCACTCTGTTGTTACCTGGTCCACTCTGATGTCACCTGGTCCACTCTGTTGTTACCTGGTCCACTCTGTTGTTACCTGGTCCACTCTGATGTCACCTGGTCCACTCTGTTGTCACCTGGTCCACTCTGTTGTTACCTGGTCCACTCTGATGTCACCTGGTCCACTCTGTTGTTACCTGGTCCACTCTGTTGTCACCTGGTCAACTCTGTTGTTACCTGGTATACTCTGATGTCACCTGGTCCACTCTGTTGTTACCTAGTCCACTCTGATGTCACCTGGTCCACTCTGATGTCACCTGGTCCACTCTATTTTCACCTTGTCCACTCTGTTGTGCCTGGTTCAATCTGTTATCACCTGGTTCGCTGTATTATCATCTGGGCTAGTCTTCAGGCACCTGGTCCATTCTGTTGTCAGTTATCACCTGGCTCACTCTGTTGTCACTGGTTCACTCTATGTGATCTCTGTTCTACAGCCTAGGTACATGTACCCCATAGAATGCATAAGCAGTATTCGTAATGATTTAAATTTAGCCTATAATTTATAGAAAATGCAAAAATAGTACAATTTGTCAGCTTCTTCAATTAAGACATCTAATCTCCAAAAAATAAACACTAAACAGGCTGGGAAGCGCAGCTCTGCTCTGCATCCGTGGTTGGCCATGTGTTGGCCCCCTGAACAGTGTCTGACTGGGATGTGATGCACGACCCAGCGATGGGCCTCCCTCCCATTCAGGGTGACCCCTGTCTGGGGACGCACCGATGGATGAGGGGCTGGGAGGATAGATGGATGGATTGAAGATGAGAGCTCTGTGTGTGTGTGTGTGTGTGTGTGTGTGTGTGTGTGTGTGTGTGTGTGTGTGTGTGTGTGTGTGTGTGTGTGTGTGTGTGTGTGTGTGTGTGTGTGTGTGTGTGCGCTCCCTGTTTTGGCTCTTTGTTTGTAGATGTGATGTCTTACTTGTCAGAACTGGTTTTGGTGTGTGTCTTTGTGAGTGTCCATGTGCGTGTGTCCACGTGTGTGTTTTGAAGAGTTTTAAAGTGAATCAACCCTTTTGAGCATTTTACAATTTCCATTGACTCACTGTGGTCACGCCTTCATGCAAAGTGAGACACATGCCATGAAGGAACAGGTAGAGGTTAGGAGGCATCCTACACAGTGTGTCCACGGATCCTTACAACGTCTTGATTTGTCCTCAGTCCAGTTTTCAAAGGCCTTTAAAACAGCACTGGTTCCATTAGCGTGCTTTTGTCGTCATGGCGCCGTGCTGGTGTGGCGGAGGTGAAGCACAGCAGCTGATGGAGCGCCGGCCTCCTCCGCTCTCTCTAGGCAGCGTTCAGTAACGCAGGGCTGGTGTTCTCCGTCCAGCCATGGCCTCAGCTCTATCAGCCAACAGCCATCAGGCGTGCCTTCCAAGTGGCATTCACCAGCTTTTACATTTGACTTCCTGAGCCCTGCTGCAGGTGGACAGTGGGCACGGGGCTGGGAACATACAACGCACCGGGACCACTGTAGACACTGTGGCCCTGCCCTCAGTGGGACGGAGGGCCTGGATCACGTCACGCTTTACAATTAGCATCTTATCAACATACTTTGCAACCGCCCCTGGGATCTTCTAAGGACTTTAGTCTGGCTGCAAAATGCTGTTTCATTGTGTGTGTGTGTGTGTGTGTGTGTGTGTGTGTGTGTCTGTGTGTGTGTGTGTGTGCGTGTGTGCGCGTTTGTGTGTGTGTGTGTGTGTGTGTGCGTGTGCGTGCGTGCGTGTGCGTGTGTGTGAGAGAGAGCACAGACCTTTTGTGTAAGTAGGGGTTTCTTTCTCTCTGTCATATTTATGTGTTGGAGTGTGTTGTTTATGCACTATTTGAATTTTATGTTACCTTTCCTTGTGTGTGTGCCCATGGATGTGTGTGTTAATTAAATGTTACCTTTCTTCTCGTGTGTGTGTGTGTGTGTGTGTGTGTTCCTGCCTCTCTTATTTATTTGTCAGAGGTTATGTTCAGGGACGTCCCCTGTCAGCCAGACCCATAAAACACACTGTCATGTCACACTGGCCCTGCTCCAAACTCATTACCTATTGGGTGGCTCGCTGCCTCTCTCTTTACCCCTCTCTCTCCCTTCCTGTGCCTGTCTCTCTCTCTCCCTATCACTTTACCTCTCTATCACTCACCATCTCTTACCTCTCTCTAGCTCTTGTTCTCAGTCTACATCTTTGTAGCTCTCTCTCTCTCTCTCTCTCTCTCTCTCTCTCTCTCTCTCTCTCTCTCTCTCTCTCTCTCTCTCTCTCGCTCTCTCTCTCTCTCTCTCTCTCCTGGCCTAGGGTTCAGTGAAACTTTAAATGTGATGGCATATCCACACAAGGTCACATGAATATGGATTCTCTCTCTCTCTCTCTCTCTCTATTGCTCTCTATGTTTCTCTATAACTCTGTCTCTCTCAATTGCTCTCTGTCTCTATATATCCACTCTCCATTTCACTTTAACACACACGCCACCTCACACACACACACACACACACACACGCACTCACACAATCCATCTCAAACACACACATGCACACATACACAATTCTTAAATCCTGCACATGTGAAAACAAACACAATCCAGTAAATGCACTCACACCCACACCTTCATGAATACTAACATTGAGGCTGTAGGCCAGACCTGGGCACGTCACCACCTACGGGCCACAGACGACTTGCAAGCTGATTTTTGCAGGGTGAGATGTTTCAAAACCACTGTAGCAAAACTCACCCCAAAGTACAGATAAATCTTGCATTGTTTCAGCCACAGCATGAAAAACACACATGAATTATTGAAAGGTTGTGAACAACTTAGGGTCAAAGTCCATGTCACCGGAGTAGAAAGCCAGAACATCACAAGAGCTGCCATCTGACACACTAAAACAAGGACATTCTACCAGTATCGATGCAATTTGTGATAACGTGTGATAATGCTAACAAAGCTGGTGATGTGCTGTCGCATAACATGGCACAACAGGCCATTCTACGAGAGAGAGTTCCTCAAGGAATGTTTGGTGGATTCTGACGCCATCATTTGCCCTGAAAAGGCGTTTTAGCAAAAGGTTTTCCTTTCGAGGCCGTAAGTGACAGTGCATTGAGCACAGATCAGAAGATCAGTGGAGGAAGGGAAAGTGAAAGATGAGGCCCGTTTCTCTCCAGCGTTAGGCGGAGCTTTGATGTGCAGCGCGGCTATTTTCCTATGAGGGATAACCACAGATTTTGAATTTAACCAAGGAACTTAAACTTCAGTCAATGAAAGTCATAACAACGGGGTAAGATCTGCTAGAGGATGGAAATCATCGGGACTAAGTTGGGAAAAGTTATCCGGTGTTACAACTTTCAATAGAGATTCTGTACAAATCCCATCTCACTGTTGCCAACTTATTGCAACATATAAAGAATAGGGCTATACTTGTTCAAACTCACCAGAGGTTGAAGTCCTCCCACATTAGTGGATGTTGGTGTGCTATAAGGGCCTGACGATCATTTCTGTTTTCATATTGTCCAACCATATTCCACAGCGCCAATACGCCAGGGGTGGACGGTCACTGTGCTCCCCCAGAAACACGCTCTCTACAATCTGCACGCACACCGCTGAGAGAATCTCAGTTGTTAAGTAGAAACACACGCAGACTCTGTGTGAACACAGCACTCCGCTTCCTGCCCATCACTCCACCGTTCATTAGACATCAATTAAAAGAAAAGTTTGTTGCTTCCTGTAATCTGAAGTAGTCCAGGTGGTGCACCTGACTTTTAAAACTCATTTGACTAGAGAACACTGGGGCTGTTTTCTCTGTTTCACAAGCCTCTTTCAACATTCCAACATGTGTACTTTTGGCAATGCATATTGTGAAGGAGGGAGCTACCTTCAGACGCCAGCTCCCTGCCTCCTTCAGAATAAAACTTTCAAGACGCTCTGTTTATTGAGTGCATGTCCTAAGTTGGTTCAAATCATTGAAGGAAAAAGGAATTGTCAATCATCCCTTCAATTGTCAACATACGATCTGATCACAAGTCAGCACAAGCCAACGGGACTACTTGCAATAATATCTACTTGTGTGTAATACATTCTAATACATACATTCTAATATACATTCTAATACATACATTCTAATACATGTGTTTTAATACATACATTGTAATTCACACATTCTCTAAATACCTTTTTTCTGACTAATAAATGTTGATGAGGATTGTTTGTTTTTATTGCTATTTGTATATCATAGATAGGAGTTAGGACAAAATATACCTCCACTATAGTGTCACACACTGCACTAGAACATGAAGATAATCCTAAAACAGCATGGCTTTTTGCTGATAAACATGGAAAACTCTTAATGTGGCCCCCCACAGAAGATGTTGGACCAGAAGTGTTGCAGATCCTCCTCAGGAGGTTCTCCACAACACTGGGGAGTTTCTGTAGAAGCTGACCGCCACCCAACACACATATCATCTCTGACTGCACGTCATTCCACACCCACAATAGATTCACCTACCGTGTGTGGGTGTGTGTGTGTGTGTGTGTGTGTGTGTGTGTGTGTGTGTGTGCGTGTGCGTGCGTGCGTGCGTGCGTGCGTGCGTGTCTTGATGTGCTGGGCTGCTCGCTTGCTTACTTTTTTTTTCGATTCATGGCTTGTTTTTTTTCCACCTTTTTCTTGTTCCTGTTATCTCATGTCTTGTCTATCTCTCTCTCTCTCTCTCTCTCTCTCTCTCTCTCTCTCTCTCTCTCTCTCTCTCTCTCTCTCTCTCTCTCTCTCTCTCTCTCTCTCTCTCTCTCTCTCTCTCTCTCTCTCTCTCTCTCTCCATACAGGGTAAGGGTTGTCTCTGTTTCATGCGTATTTATACTTGATACCCAGCTCAACGTTCTGATGCTGATTTTGTGTCTTTCTCCCTCCCTCACTCCTCTCCTCCATTTCCTTCCTCTCCTCCCTCACGGCTGTCTCCCCTCCCCCCTCCTGGCTCCCCTCTCTCTCCTCTCCTCCAGAGAACATCAGAGCAGCTGTGCAGGACTCCGTCTCCCCCCTCAGCCGAGGCCCTGGGGCTCCCGGGACCAGAGGACCAGCGAGGGGCCCCTACAAGACCAACACCACCCGTATGGAGAGAGAGAGGCCGGCCGAGAGAGAGAGGATGGTAGAGAGAGACAGAGCTGCAGAGAGAGAGAGGATGGTAGAGAGAGACAGAGCTGCAGAGAGAGGGGGGCTGGTAGAGAGAGACAGGATGGTAGTAGAGAGCAAGAGACCTGCAGAGAGAGGGGGACCGGGAGAGAGAGACAGACCTGCAGAGAGAGAGAGGCCAGTTGAGAGACATAGACCTGCAGAAAGAGAAAAGGAGACAGAGAGGATGGCTGAGAGACATAGACCTGCAGAGAGAGAGAGACTGGTTGAGAGACATAGGCCTGCAGAGAGAGAGATAGAAAGCACAGTGGAGAGTAAGATAGTCTTTGAACCTTCGGTGACCAAACAGTCATCTTCATCTTCCTCGTCAAAGGGAGAGTCTGATGTGGATGCCCTGCTGGCGCGACTCAGAGCCCTGTAGGAGGAACACACACTTCTTCAAATATACACATCACATACAGGCTACTAGCAACATGCTCCTAGCATTGTGCTCCTCGCATTGGGTTACTAGCACCATACTGCTAGCATGGTGGTACATCGTGTTACAAGCACCATGCTGCTAGCATGGTGGTACATCGTGTTATTAGCAGCATGCTGCTAGCATTGTGGTACATCGTGTTACTCGCAGCATGCTGCTAGCATTGTGGTACATCGTGTTATTAGCAGCATGCTGCTAGCATCGTGGTACATCGTGTTACTAGCACCATGATGCTAGCATTGTGGTACATCGTGTTACTAGCAGCATGAGGCTAGCATGGTGGTACATCGTGTTATTAGCAGCATGCTGCTAGTATCATGGTACATCGTGTTACTAGCACCATGGTGCTAGCATTGTGGTACATCGTGTTACTAGCAGCATGAGGCTAGCATGGTGGTACATCGTGTTATTAGCAGCATGCTGCTAGTATCATGGTACATCGTGTTACTAGCACCATGCTGCTAGCATCGTGGTACACCGTGTTACCAGCACCATGCTGCTAGCATCGTGGTACCTCGTGTTACTAGCACCATGCTGCTAGCATCGTGGTACCTCGTGTTACTAGCACCATGCTGCTAGCATCGTGGTACCTCGTGTTACTAGCACCATGCTGCTAGCATCGTGGTACATCGTGTTATTAGCAGCATGCTGCTAGCATCGTGGTACATCGTGTTACTAGCACCATGTTGCTAGCATCGTGGTACATCGTGTTATTAGCAGCATGCTGCTAGCATGGTGGTACATCGTGTTATTAGCAGCATGCTGCTAGCAGGGTGGTACATTGTGTCTCTAGCGGCATGCTGCTAGCAATGTTTAACTAGAACTGTAGCACTAGAACTAATAAAAAGGTTAGCAGTCTGAAAGCGGCCTGGTAACGAGTCCCAGCAGTCCGGTGTGATTGGACCAAATTGTCTGGAGCCAGCCAGAGGTTTCCAGTGGAAGATGCAGCAGATACTGAGATAACACTGAGCACTTACTCATTGAAGGCTTTGTCAATTCTTTTAAATCATAGACTATAGAGTTGACTTATAAATGTACACATTCTGTTTGCCAATTTGTCCTATTTAGCTTTTAATAATAAACACCAGCTTTATAATCTTTATAATCATCACGTATCATTATCAACTGTGTCTTTAAATTCTAAATAGAAAAACATTGTAATTCATGTTTGTATTTTCAAACTCCATTTCTGGGTACAAATGTCTTCTGGATGTTGTTGTATCTGTGATTGTGTTTTATTTCTGTATGTTCTTTGTACTTTATTTTATTTCAAATCCCTTCAGTCCACACTGGACTAAGAATGTCTGCACAAAACTTTTGTATTTAATCGGGAACACATAGATTTGTATTTTCTATAGTATTATAAATATTAACTATTTTTCACTTTTCTAAGAACGACAGTAAGAGAGCTTCCTGTTTGTGCCGTCCTCCTTTATTTTGATGTATTTCAGAGTGGAGTGAATGTTTATATATATTATAGATGTGAACTGAATGGGTGGGATTTTAATGTTTGCTTCAGAGCAGACTCCCATGAAAGGAAACGCTTGGAGAGGTGACGTTTAATCATATTAGCTTCTCCAACGTTTGGATGAACAGTGAAATTTTGCTCTGTTGTTCAGCCTTTTTATCTTGAGTTTTGTAGACATATTTACAATAAAACAAAGGAAAGAATATTCATGCATGGCTTTCTCATTTTATTCTTTTTTGTCGGTGATGGCAGGGAAACCTTGAACTAGACATAAGTACTTCTCTGCTAGATAATATAAATCATTAAAAGAAAGCAGAGGGATTCTCTAACCTAGAACCTATTTTGGGTCCAACAGACTAATGCGGAGAACCATTTTTGAAACGGGTCCAGTATTGAGTGAGAACACTGCAGGCAAAATCTGTTAGAACGGGTACAAAGTAATCCTTTGGGGCGATGGCTCCCCATCCATGTACGTCCTGAGTGAGACTTGAACACAAAACAAACAGACCAGGATCAAGCAAAAGGTAAAGGAAAGGGTTTTTTTGCTTTAGATTACAGCCCATTGAGTACAGCATAAAGTTATTATGTATCCAAAAATAATTAGTGTCATCTTTTGTATAATACCAGAAAAATGCCCAATATTTATATCAAAGTACTCGGGTACAAGATATAAAGTTATACATTCAGGGGTAACAATTTACAAAGAACTACTATGTACCTATTGTGTATTAACAGGATGTATGACCCACTGAGCAGTAATCTGGACATTTGGGAGAAACTATTTATTGAACTACTGCATACCTATTATTACAGGGTACAGTATGTATATATAAGTATATTAAAATTGCTATGTAATACGTCATGTTATCTTTGGAACAAAGGTCCAGGGGACAGTATTGTCACGGATATCCTCAATGTTTGAACACTCAGCCGTCGTTCACCTCACCAGCAGACAACTGGACAGTCATAGATCGCCTGGTTGCTCTGCCTGCCATCGGCAGACAGAGTTCACCTATTGGTGTGTCAAATTATCAAAGGCAAAATAAAAATAGTTGTTTATTTCTTTCTCAGTATGCAGTGGACTATAAAATAGGCCTACTAATGTAACTAAGCAAGGCTCCTGGTGTAAAGTTGTAAAATATATTAAATCTACCAATTTAATATATCTACCAATCTACCAGAGCCTGCACCGTTGCATACTGTTTATTGCACAGAGAGACCACAGTACAACAGACAAACCAGCATGTTCCTTTACCAAACTTTCTTCCAAGCATTGGTACACACTGTGCACTGGGACACTGTCAGTACAAAAGAGGATGCACCGCAGCACCAGAGTGATTACACTGTACATGACGGGCTGTAATATCATGTTTAACTGAGCAAAGTTGTATTTCTCTGTAGGGATTCTTTCCATAATGACGAAGTATAATCTGAGCCTGTCAGTGGCATCAACAAGCACCTTTAGAGGACAAACATTGACAGGGTGCTGCTGCCCCAAAGAATGACATTGGCAGCTTGCGACTGCAGTGTTCTTGCTCAATTAACAAATTTAAAAAATTGCTGACCGCATTACTCCCTTAGACCCAAAATAAAAAAAATAAAAAAAAAATAGCATCCAGGTTGTAAGACAAGCTAGACCAGCTAGACCAGTGGAGACCAGCTAGATCAGGAGAGACCGACGAGACCAGGAAAGCCAGACCTGGCAAGAGGAGCTAGAGCAGGAGATACCAACTTAGATCACTGGAGACCAGCTAGGCTAGGAGAGACTGGCTAGACCAGGAGAGGCCCAGTTAGGCAAGGAGAAAGGAGCTAGAGCAGGAGAGAGGAGCTAGAGCAGGAGATACCAACTGAGACCAGTGGAGATCAGCTAGACCATGAGAGATCCAGTTAGGCAAGGAGAAAGGAGCTAGACCATGAGAGACCAGCTAGATGAGGAGAGACACAGCCAGACCTGGCAAGAGGCGCTAGACCAGGAGAGACCAGCTAAATCAAAAGAGACCCAGCTAGACCAGTGGAGACCAGCTCAACCGGGAGAGGCCGGCTAGACCAGGAGAGACCCAGCTAGAGCAGTGGAGACCAGCTAGACCAGGAGAGACCAGATTGAACAAGAGATACCTGCTTTGTGTGTGTGTGTGTGTGTGTGTGCGTGCGTGCAAGGACAGATAGGTAGGTTGTGTATCACGCTGTGTTTAGGCTCAGATCTTTCTATATTACTGCCCGTCTGTCTGTTGTCAGATGTGCTGCTCTTCACCTAATAGCCTGTGTGAACTGTGTTCATCTGACCGGATAAGTCTTACAGCTCCTCATCTGCCTGTCTTTACATGTTAAACAGGATTTAAGCCATTGTCTCCAGCCGTCACATTTTATCATCCAGCCTAAGAACAACTTGTGGTTTTCACATTTAATCAAATATCTGAAACCAAACTACTTGTAGTTACCATCCAACGAGCAAAAGAGTCTGCAGCACTAAAGCAACACAGAGCACACAAGTAGCCTAGCCTAGCTCCCAGAGCTCTGGTCGTTTCTCCCACTCGCTCCTCGCTCCTCCTCTCCTCCTCCCTCCTGCTCTCCCTCTCTACATCCCTCTCCCCCTATTTACTCTCTTAAAAATAACTCTATTGTCAAGAAGATTGCATTCTGGGCTTCGCTGATCTCACAGTGCAGTGTCTTAAGGAGCTGGAGGTTTGTGTGTGTGTGCGTGCGTGCGTGTGTGTGTGTGCGTGCGTGCGTACGACCATATAGGTGTATTTCCTATCGGCGTTTCAGAAGAAAAAGTGCAAAAAAAGATCACCTGATTTGTCAGTTTTTAATTCACTGAGGGACCCCTCTCTGTGTCCTCCACCTGCTCATCCTTCTCACTCTCCTCATCCTCCCCACTCTCTACCTCCTCACTCTCCTCCACCTCCTCATCCTCCCCACTCTCCTCCACCTCCTCACTCTCCTCCACCTCCTCATCCTCCCCACTCTCCTCCACCTCTTCACTCTCCTCCACCTCCTCACTCTCCTCCACCTCCTCACTCTCCTCCACCTCCTCATCCTCCCCACTCTCCTCCACCTCTTCACTCTCCTCCACCTCCTCACTCTCCTCCACCTTCCCATCCTCCCCACTCTCCTCCACCTCTTCACTCTCCTCCACCTCCTCACTCTCCTCTACCTCCTCACTCTCCTCCACCTCCTCATCCTCCCCACTCTCCTCCACCTCTTCACTCTCCTCCACCTCCTCACTCTCCTCCACCTCCTCACTCTCCTCCACCTCCTCATCCTCCCCACTCTCCTCCACCTTCTTCTCTTCCTTCTCCCCTTCAATTTGCTCCCTATTCTCCTCGTCCTCCACTTCAACACCATCCACCTCCTCCTCACTGTGCACCATCTCCTGCATATCCGACTCCATTCCCTCCTCCTCACTGTCCTCCTCACTCTCCACAAGCTCTCTCTCCTCGCCATCTGGAGACCAACTATAAAAATAATCTAAAGTCTGAGAGCAGATAAGCTCAAATCTGGGTGAACGTGGTGCTTTACTTTATTTTGCTTATTTGTTTCAACCAATCATGTAACTGGAGGCGGGGATCTATAACCAAGTCATTGGCTAAAAATGAACACAAACTGGCGCTAGCACTAGCACTAGTACTAGTACAGCCTTGTACTAGTACTAGCACTAGCACTAGTACAGCACTAGTCAGCTCCTCCCGGCAGGGTTGGAGCTCCAGCCTACTGTCCAGACTCCGTCCTGGTTGGAAAACGTGTCTGTAAGTTTTCAAATCAACACTGAAAAATAGATGATGAGATACTCTGTAACTAACTTCAGAAACACTTTATAATAATGTTCAGTCATAATTCATTTGTAAGCCTTCATTTAAAGGGATATTCCGCCATTTTTGGAAATAAGCTCATTTTCCACCTTCCCTCGAGAAAAACAATCGATCTTTACCCTTTTCCCGTTCATCCAGCCGTTCTGTGAGTCTGGCGGTACAACTTTTAGCTGTAGCTTAG
>JAXIVH010000005.1:17355064-17362564 GCA_036785325.1 Urophycis tenuis | reverse complement strand
GAGAAAACAAGGCCAAACTCACACAAAGCACTGTAGCACGGCAATAACACACACACACACGCACACACACACACACACACACACACACACACACACACACACACACACACACACACACACACACACACACACACTGATAATTCCCATGTGTCCACACCCCAAGGTGAGGAGTAAGCTCGTCTGGCCCATTAGCACCCACACACACACTTCCTCTGTGCTGTAAAACTCGCCTGGCTGTCAGAGCTATGGTAGTGCCAAACCTAGTGCTAGCATCTGTCTTGTATAGCACCAGTGCTAGTTAACGTGGCTCTCTCTCTCTCTCTCTCTCTCTCTCTCTCTCTCTCTCTCTGTCTGTCTGTCTGTCTGTCTGTCTGTCTGTCTGTCTGTCTCGCTCGATATCTTTGTGAGAACCTTGATGACTATTATGTATTATGGCAATTCTAAGTAATTGACTGTGCGTGTCTGGATGTGTGTGTGTTTGTGTGTGTGTGTGTGTGTGTGTGTGTGTGTGTGTTTGTGTCTGTGTGTGTGTGTGTGTTTGTGCTCCAGGCACATGAATGACAGGGGAGGTAATTGCCACACGTAAAGCTGATGTTTCCCGGCAGCCATTTTGAGAACATATCTCTCTCACCCTCTATGTCTCCTTTATTGCGAAACATCACCTTGTATAGAAATAGGAAGAAAGACTTCTGTACATGGGCCACCGCTGAGTGTAATTCCTGGGAAGACAGTGTTGGGGTCTTGCTAGGCACTGCTGACTGATTGCATGGTCAGCTTACACCATCACCACGATGTCCAGACCGGTAGGAACTCCTACCCCCCACAGGCCAATCTCCAGGCCCAGTTGGGAACCTAAACTGCTTTAATCTGCCGGTTTATTGAATTTAAAGCTGCTTCTGTGTGCTCTGTACAGTCAGCTACTCTCTCTGTGGGTTCAGAACAAAAAGATGAAACAAAACAGGACTTAAAGCCACAGAGTTGGTGTGAACCGTGTAGGGTAAGAATGTGTACAGCTGTCTCTCGAGTCATCTTCAAGACTCTGCTTCAGATGTCAAATCTTAAGATTCAAGGCTTGAACATAAAACTTGACTCTCTCTGAGCCAATCCCCTTTCTGTGCTGTTTGATTGTTGAACTTAATAAACAAATGCACTGCAAAATTCTTACAGGGGTAATTAACCCAAAACATTTTTTTACTTTTTTTCCCCATAGTAGTATGTCTTGCATTGTCGTCAACATGGTAATATATGCCATGTTGTCCCCATTACTTAAAAACAGGAGTCAAATCCTGCCAGTCTCTGTTCATCAGTATGTGAATGTTCCACTGTGTTCCGAGCGTTCTCTTTCACTACGTGGTCCTGATGTGGAAGTGCCTCACAGAGTGACTTTGACGTTACAACCAGGGGACACGGACAGCTTGTTGAGTCCGTCTGTGGGGCAGATGATGTCGACGGCCACATCTGGAGAAAGTCTTCAATATAGACTGTCTTCTATAAGTCTTTAATGTGGACAGTCTTACAGAAGTCTTCAATATGGACAGTCTTCTATAAGTCTTTAATATGGACGGTCTTCAAGAGGTCTTTAATATGGACAGTCTTCTAAAAGTCTTCAAAATGGACAGTCTTCTTTGTCTTCAGTCTTCTCAGCTCCTCCAACATGGAGGATTGAGGGTTGAGTGCTGCCTGGGCCTCTGAACCAAACCAGAAAGAAGTCATTAAACATGCATTACCTCTCCCTCCCACAAGACCTTCTGCTGTACTGTAATGTGTTGTGTTTGTTTCCCGCTGTCTGTCAGTGGCTAGCACTGCTTTCAATATGGGATGACAATATGTAATTGGGTGTCATTTACCCCTTTTTGAAATTCATAATACACATCAACGTACAGCACAGACCGACATCCACAAACCTCAGAACCAGATAAACCTGCTTATTACAGAAATGTGTCATTATAAAAGGTTTCACAAGCCACAGAACTACCACCAAACCCAAATAAATGGCAGTGTGCTTGGAAGCTAATTTAGATGTGGACACATTCTTTTCCTTATAAGTATTACATATTGGGGTATATATATATATATATATTTAAAACTCTCAAGACAATTTTTAATGTGTTTTGGTTGCTGAATCTTACTTGTGGAGCTCATTAGAGATTTGTCTAGCCAAGTGAAACATACACACACAAACACACACTCCAACAAGTCGTAGAAAACACCTCTTTATTCTCCATGGGACCGCAGCCTCCGCATGGACCCGGCGCTCGCATCCCAGTACATCCTGACCTTTGACCCCTGTCTCTCAGCGCTGTGGTTGCCCACATGTGCTCCTCAGTCAGTGTGAATGTTCATGGAGCACAACTCCCCCTGTTTGCTCTCTGTAGAGAACACTGGACCTAGAGCTGAGGCCAGGCCCATAGAAACAAGCCTGACCCGACCCAGGCCAATGTTCTGTCCGAGCCTGGCCCAGGCCCACCCAATTGGCTGCATTCATGGACCTGTGCCTGGTTCATCATTTTCTTACTTAGCTGTTTATAAATAAACTCATTCCGGGTTGTTTGAATGACAAAAACGGTTCAAAATTACATGCAGGATCTTACTGAAATGACAACTTCCTCTTGCAAAGGACTTGCAAGGCATGTGTGGTGTGGCAGGCAGCAAAAACAGCATCAACTTGGAATGATTGTAATGAAGGCTGATGGTAATGAAGACATAATTGACGCAAGGAATAAACAATCTGACCCGAACCCTGTCGATGACAGTGATTGATACATGGTTTAAGGTTACAATGTTATAATACATATAAAATTCTGATTATCACACCAAATAGCTTAAGTCGTGGTCTATCTCTGACCATGAGACCGTCTCAATGCGGCTCCAGCCCTGACCCATGAGAGGCTCAGGTTCGGACAGAGAATCTCAACTCCAAATAGGAACTCTCCTGATAGCCAGATACTCACGGAGCAGACAGCTCACTCCACAACTCCTCTGCTTGTTTACCTGAGCTTCATATTAACGGCAGAAGGAGGAGGAGAAGGGGGAGGAGCAGGATGTTGTCGTGGCGGAGGAGGAGGTGGTAATAGAGGAGAAGGCGAAGCAGGACAAGAAGCATGAGGAGCAGGAGGAGGAGGAGTAGGAGTAAGTGGTGTTTGTGGAGGAGCAGCAGAAGAAGGCGGAAGTGGAGAAGGGGGAGAATTAGAAGGATTGCATTGAGGGGTCATCTGTTCTCTACCTTGCTTCCCTCACTTCTCCTGACACCACCAACATCATCATCATCATCATCATCATCATCATCATCATCATCATCATCATCATCATCACCGTCATCCCCACAATGTCTCTGTTTGGGCAATCTGGTGTGATTTTCCTTGCTGAAGTACCCCAACGTTGAGTCGTGGTGTGCTGAATGGATGGAGGACAAAGCCTTCACAGCGGGATACGTGGAGGTATAAAGGAACGACTCCGTGTCGGACAGCGGTGTGCTGCAGGTCGATTGTGGACACACTGCGGGAGAGCAGACCATGGGGTGTCGAGGCTGTCATCTATACAACCCCCCGCCCCCCCCCTCCTGAACCGTTTTCAGAGACTGGCTTAGCACCTTGTCCTGAGGCCCCAGGGGAAGCCAGAACTCCGGTAGACCCGGGGCCACATGCAGATAGAACTCTGTGGGGGTGGCAATGCCAATTAATGATCACTGAGAAATGTGTTCATCTGTGTAAAGTGATATTTTCTGAGATGTTCAAACACTGCGTAGCAATGCTACAGGGCTATCTGTTTATAACAACTGTCATGAAAGCATGTGCTCTCCAGTTAACACCCGTAAACGCCTATAATTGACCAAACATGGTTCTAGGAATGCCCATAATGACCTGGATTTCTCAGTATTTAATCATTAAGAAAGGAAATGTACTGCAGACACAGGCAGGCAGATAATGAATCAGGCCGATAATGAGTCAGGTGGATAATGACTCAATGAGTCAGGTTGGGTCAGGAGGATAATGAGTCAGGTGGATGATGAGTCAGGAGGATAATGAGTCAGGTGGATGAGTCAGGTGAATAATGAGTCCGGAGGATAATTAGTCAGGTGGATAATGAGTCAGGAGGATAATGAGTCAGGAGTATAATGAGTCAGGAGGATAATGAGTCAGGAGGATAATGAGTCAGGTGGATAATGAGTCAGGAGGATAATGAGTCAGGAGGATAATGAGTAAGGAGGATAATGAGTCAGGCTGATAACGCCAGCCCAAGCCCCTGGCGTTCTGTGTCTTCTCGAAGGAGGCTTCATCATAATGTATTTTTACATGCACTATCTCTCCCTGCCTTTCCCTCATGGTGTCGGCGTATCACAGTGACTTCCACCATGCCTGGGGTCTGCTAGGGTGTGTAGACATATGCATATTTTCACCTTAGACATTTGTGTAACACATACCTATGCAAGGTGTGTGTGTGTGTGTGTGTGTGCCTAAGCTAGCTTGCATAACCTTGCATAGGCACATAGTTGCTCTCAAACGCACATGCTAACACACACTAACACGTACACATGCTTATACAACCCTGCACGATGAAAACCAACGTTCACATCACAGAGGATATAGAGGATTATCCACTCCACCTCACACCCACACACACAACCTCCCACACAAACACACACAAACACATGAACACACACAAACTCACCCACACACACACACCAAATCACACACACAAACACATATACACACAGCATGGCTGGCTGCGTGTTGTTGTTGTGAAGTGTGTCAGATTTATGACTCCAAACTCATTATCACCCCAAGGTCTGGGACCTAGAGCAGTTAACGGGCGTAAATAAAATATGAGCGTGATCACGGTGCGTCGTAGCAGAAGACACAGCATCCAGTCGCCTGCTGCATGGATGCTTTGATAAGCATGGTGCAGCTGATTGACAATACTGCAACGGAGCACTGCTCCACCTGCTTTGGTCTAACAGCACAGTGGGGAGGCAGGGTCCTCCTGCACCGCAGCGCAGGGAGGAGGCAGGGTCCTCCTGCACCGCAGCGCAGGGAGGAGGCAGGGTCCTCCTGCACCGCAGCGCAGGGAGGAGGCAGGGTCCTACTGCACAGTGTGTGTGTGTGTGTGTGTGTGTGTGGGGGGGGGGGGGCGGGGGGCAGGGTTCTAATCCAAGTTAAATGCAGGTCAACTCTGGGTTCCTGACATGTTTTGGTCTACCGCTCAAAGTTCTGCTCAAAGTACACACAACTTGCACATCTTGGTTTGCTTATTATCAAATTCAGATGGGTGGTTCACAATACTGAAAAGGAGGGCTTTTACTTTGTAAACCTTGTTATTTTGTCTCCTTCTGATGGTCTGTTGGTCAGCTGTGGTGCATCACCAGGGGCGGCAGTAGCTCAGCTCAGAGCGGTAATCCACTAACTGTAGGGTCGGTGGTTCGATCCCCTCCACCAACCGTCCGCATGTCGAAGTGTCCTTGAGCAAGACACTGAACCCCAACTTGCTCTTAGGGCTCTGAACATAGCAGCCCACTGCTCCTATGTACCGTAGGATAAAGGGTAAAGGGGCATGTAGCAGATGCTTTTTTCCAAAGCAACTTACAATCAGTACGTTTGTGGGGTTTGACATGTGGACAGTTGGAGGAGAGGGATCAAGGGGATAGAACCTCCGACCCTACAGTTAGTGGACGCTATATCCACCCGCTCTACTGCCGCCCCCATGGGATGGGTCAAATGCAGAGAACAAATTTTGTTCCCTTAACTACTGAGAATACTGAGAATCACCAATAATGACCGAAAGGTCCTCTCTTCTGCTAGGTGAGCTTTTAGAGAGATAAATGCACAGAAAATAAAATCACTGCGCATTATCTCAGAAAGTGGTTCCAAACCTTTGACAAGGTGAACCACTAAATTGTTATTCAGACCATTCGCAGACCACCTTATATGCAAAACCTTAAATACACACGCAGTGGATGAGCAAAGAGTGCCAGCCTCACTCACTGCAGGGAGGCCACGGCCAGCGGGAACCAGTGGGAAGAACAGTAACGTAGAGCCAGTAACATCGCCAGGGTGCCAGTGTGTGTATTTATTACACAAAAATGAAGACAAAACATCAATGAAAACATTACATCTGAAACAATATTGTGAAATGAACAAAATAACACACATTTAAAATAAAACAATACATACTATATATAGATAACAATATGTCTTATATATTTATTTTCAATTGTTATTTTTTCTGTCATTGTGAAATAGTCTATTTCAAGAATAAGAAAGCAGTACCCTGGTGTACCACTGTATTTTTTAAAAGAGGTTGACAGCGCTCTAGAAGGCTGCCATGTCTGCCCTCCTCTCCCCTCCCCGTCCACAGTCCACCTCGTTCCAATCAGGAACGTGTGCCACAGTTAATCGCCACTGTGCTTTGCAGAACGCCGAGCGCGGGGGATATTGTCATTATTGCTGTTGTAATGTTGTAACGACCCTTTGGAGACGCACATCCATACAACACACATCCCTCGTTAATAGCACATCACATTTGTCAACCAAATAAACGTCACCACACTCACCCAAAGTGTGATGGATGCAGACCTTGAGGTGTAGTGGTAATGGCCAGGTGGTGTCCAGTGATTCCATGGATACCAGTAGTTCATTCATTCCAGATGGGAAATGTTACAGCAGAAAGTACAGGACAGTAATAAAATACTGTCTGTGTCTAACAGACTTAAATACTTAGAATATTTGACATTGACACAGACTGTTTAAATGGGGTACTAAAGTCCAAATGAACATTATTGGAGAGAGTTGTCTCCCTGCCCTTTCCTTCCCAGAGCTCATGCGGGCTGACAAGTTAAGGACACTGAATGAACACAAGGGCGATGTTGTATTCCATAACTCTCAGGACCACAACGAACCGTCAACGTTTTATTAACAGGCTCACGCATGCATGTACATCACCACTTCACTTTTTACTGATGAACTTCGTAAAAACCCCTGCGCGTCTTAAAGGCACAGTCCCATCCGATGTGACGCAAACACGGTTATAATTTTTCCTGTCTACTTATGAACAGAGTTGACTGCCAGTCACCAACATAGTCATGTGGATTATCCTTCCACAAACAGACTATGCTCTGAATACTGCTACTGTGAGTCACCAGTCCACAATATATTCTCTCAAGTATCCCGGCCTGACCCGGGCATAGGCTGGACGGGCCTCAGGGTGAACCTGGGGTTCAGCCGGCTCAGCTGCTAATCTGGAAACTCAAAGTCCCCAAACAGTGACACTGAGTCTTCTCCAACCCCCGGGTCACCGCTGGGGGGGGGGGGGGGGGGGCACCTTCCAAAGACGGTTTGCGTGCCACCGTGACCCATCGGCCAGGCGACAGGTGGCTGGCCCCAGCTGAGTGGTGACCAACAGGAGCGGCGCAGACCAAAAGGAGAGCAGCTTGTGGTTCCGGTTGGACCCAGTTCCCTGCTGCAAAGGAAGGCGCTCCCACCCTCCGTCTCCTGGCAAACTGCTGCT
>JAXIVH010000005.1:17338011-17354864 GCA_036785325.1 Urophycis tenuis | reverse complement strand
GAAAGAGGAAGTGGAGACAGAGAGAGATACTGACAGACAGCTGTAGTTAGTTGAAAGATACCTACAGTTACTCCAGATGGACCAGAGAGAGATAGACGTATGTAGTTAGTGGAGAGAGAGAGAGGGATAACCATAGTTTGAGAGAGCGAGAGATAGAGATAACTTTAGTACCAGAGAGAGACATCCATATTTATCAGAGTGAGCCTGAGTGTATCATCCTGGTCAAACAACAACAACAACAGCAGCAGAGTCTGATACCTGCACATGTTTAATTCATAGCAGACACCCAGCTACACTCACACATCAATGGCGTAGCAAGCATTATTAGACCAGGGAGTGTGGGTGGGTGGGTGGTTGGTATGTAGGAATGTTAATTGTGTGTGGGTGTATGGGGGGTCCCTGTGTGTGTGTGTGTGTGTGTGTGTGTGTGTGAGTGGCAGCTCACCTGACAGGGAGACACGGGTAGACCCACCAACGCGTGCTGATGTGATGTCATGCTCCACTGCAGTGGCTTTGGTGGGGGGCAGGGCAGTCAGGTGCAACTACATCTCAATTGGGCTCCCTGTTCTCCTTTGCCCCAGCCTCTATCTCTGTGTTAGCCTTACCTCAGCCATAGCTTTAAATCCCTACCTAGCCTCCACATGAGCCTCCTCAACCTTAGCCTCAGTCTCTACTTGAGCATTAGCTTATACCTTAGCCTTTACCTTAGCATTAGCCTTTGCCTTAGCCTCAACATTAGCCTCCACCAAAGCAGTAGCTTAGCCTCTAAACATGCTGTGCTTTGCATGTCACAAGAAACCTTTCCATTGATATGTATGTGTGCTCTCCCCACAGCCACAATTAATTAGTGCAGGACGCAAGCCCATTGGCTGTGGTGTTGCCAGGTAGGGATGCTTAATTACAGCAGCAAAGGAACCACAGCAGGCTGTAGAAGTGGGCCACGCTCCTTGACACGCATTAGCCCACCACACAGCCGCAGGCCTCACCATGTGCACTCTGACCTCGCTGTGCAAGGACACCTAACATAAACATTGGATATACCCAGCAGCATACACACTCCATGCTATATGTACTAGAGAGGGGGAGAGAGAGAGAGAGAGAGAGAGAGAGAGAGAGAGAGAGAGAGAGAGAGAGAGAGAGAGAGAGAGAGAGAGAGAGAGAGAGAGAGAGAGAGAGAGAGAGAGAGAGAGAGAGAGAGAGAGAGAGAGAGAGAGAGAGAGAGAGAGAGAGAGAGAGAGAGAGAGAGAGATGTAAGGGGGCTAGGTGTGTGTGTGTGTATATATGCACACACACACCTAGCCCTAGCACCTAGCCCCCTAGGTGCTAGGTGCTACACAAATATACACTCAACTACAGATTGTATATACCCAGCATCAATACACACATACCAAAACACACACACACACACACACATCAACATGCTACTAGCTACACACATGGCCTGCTCACTTCTCCCGCATTGTGTTCTGAATGTTAATTGTAAGAGATGATGAATACATGAGGACTCTGGATTGTACTGGTGGAAGACACACCTCTAAAACAACCCCCCACCAGCCAGTCTCATTGTTTGTTTTCCCCAACGTTGTCCCAGTTAAGTTTGTTTGTTAGGTTTTATCTCATGATAGGGAATTTTTCAGTGAAATATTGACAATCAATTATTGTTGATTCCAGCTTTCCTTATTGATGCACTCGGATCTCCACTTAAAGGTCAATCAATTGTGAAGCATGGCTTTTTTTCCACATCCAATATTGCATCGCCTTCGAGTATCTTCCAGCTGCTCTCAGTCATTACATGGACATAACCTTCCTGTGTTCAGGCATGCACACTAACAGCACATAACCTACACAATAACCCCCGCCCCTCTCCTCCGAGAATAAACAAATGTGGAAGGACCAATGGAGTTCTTCCTAAACAAACTCCCACTCCCTAAATGTTTTATGGCCCGTTGAAACGACAGCTGTCACATGGGAACGCTTTTATTCCACGACTTCACAGATGGTTTGAATAGCGTTCCGTTTTGGAAAATATACGAGCGGCAGGGAGATGATGTTGTAAACAAGGGACGCCAGGGGACCGTTTTCCACCGCACAAACTGCATCTGCCATCTTTAACAGCTCCGCATCAGACAGGTATTTTATGGTATTCAGTTATGCGGGTGCCTTGTAGATACCTAACCCCTAGCTGCTCCTTAATACTGGAATCCGTAGCGACTTGTGCAGTCACTTTGGATGAAAAAAAACATCTGCTGACTGATGTAGTGGTTATTAAGGGGGCAGGAGTGTGTAAAGCTTACCTTGGTACGCAGTGCTGGGGTTTGGTTTATGGGGCTCCTGTAACAGATCCAACGAGGTCATGGCAGCGTTATCCATATTCCTTTCTGTCAGCGTGCCCTTGAGGAAGGCACATCCTGCCATCTGGAAGGTTACCAGGAGCGTGTCATCCTCTGTGCTGCTCATCTATCATAGGTTTACAGTCATCCAGCCAGTCTAATTACCATGCAGGTCTTTATGTCCTGCATCAGCATAAAAACACAACAACCCATCACATACAAAATCAGCTACTGACCAATACTTTATAGACTCCCATACATACCAATCATCTATAAACTCTCATACATACCAATTGTCTATAAACTCCAAAAGAAACCAATTATCTTGAAACTCGTAAAAAACAATCACCTATAAACTCCAAAATAAACCAATTATCTATAAACTCTAACAAATCAGTTTATTGTATACAAGGATCATCAAGATGTGCGTTATGCATAAGGAAATTATGTCCCACCAAATGCATTTCAGTGTCCTATAATCTATTGATTACCTGCTATTTCTTAGCTGATTCACTGATTATTTATTTTAACCTCTTAACAAGATATCTGGTCAGTCTGTAGTACATGTATCCCTTTTATATTATTTTAAGGGTTGTATTATGTTTTTGAATTGTTCCTTTTACTTTGGTGTGTTATATAGCTTTTTAATCCAGGCATATGGTCTGCTAATCTACAAAGATCAAAATTCCACACCGAAGGGAATAACTCTCTTGCACAGGAAACACTTCTCTTGAACTGCCTGAAACAGATCGTTTGCAGTAAGTTTTTATTATCATGATTCAGTGAAGTCACAAAGTCATGGAAGTGCAGAAATCGTTCATAATAGCGAGTTTTGCACACCCTCAAACAAAGCCAGTTCGAGCCAGTGGGAGGAGTGAGGGAGGAGTGAGAGGACGCTGTTGTGGAAGGACCAATTCCCTTTTGTCCAAGTGAAGAATCAGAGCTTTAATTTTTTTTTGACAATTCCCTTCATTTTTCAGAGGACAAATCCTTGAACCGGGGACAGAAGCAACAAAGTATGTTGGAATAGACATAATGAAAAAACAGGGGCTTTTACATAAAGGGTAGTGTACATCAAAGGCTGATGCTGAACCCTGAAGCGAAGCAGACGTTGTATTAATGTAGTAATCTATTATGCGAACTGTTAGCTGCCACTTATATCTCTTTGCAGAAGATGTTTTCCACTTCACTGAGCATGGCGCAATTTCCACAAGTGCACTTAAAGAAGAAATTCTAGAATACAAACTTCTGTCAGTCAAACGAACGCATGGCTGTTTGCATGATGCATCGGAATTAGAGATGGATAGAACATTACAGCTGGAATGTAAGATGGCTACAACATAACTACATACCACAGTGAAAGCCCTACAGTACTCTGGGTACTGATGGTGTTTCGGTTTGATCCGATTGTTTGGCCTGCATTTCAATACAAGGTACAGGTGACCCGAACCGTTTTAACAGCTGCTTGGGACTCGGGTGTGAGATGGCCGAAACATTCACTGTTTGATCAATCACAACACACATGCCCTCTCTCCTCACCATTCCACCAGTACAAGTGTATTGTTTGCTAAAACTACCTGGATTGTAGGTTAGGTTAACAACAGCAATGTTCATTTTTTTGGCATGCGTGGACGGCGCTTGAAACTAGGGATAAGGCTTTGGCTGAGGAGGAAGCTTAGTAGTTGGGGTTCCCGGTAAGGACATCATTAAGCTACGGTGATGGCAGGCGCTAAATGGTGAGGTTTAGAGGGAAGTGTGAGGTGGTGGCATAGATGGGTGTGTTTCCAGGATGCTGGAATACACAGTTAAGCCTTCTTGAGGTGTCGTGGGCCTAAATGAATGAAACACCGGTGAAGGAAGGTGCACACTTGATAACCCCAATGATGTGCCCCATACCGCATACTGTTGGCTAGGCGAGGTAATGGGTGAATGGTGCCACCTGAGGAATGACTCTGTACATTTCTGATGGCCTAGCCTGATGTCTGCTATGGTGTTGCACCCAATGGTGGCTATATCACTGGTGTGTTGTGTGCTGGTCTTATCTGAGCTGGCCTTCTACATGTGTTTACCTTGGATGATGGCACAAGGGATAGTAATCAAGATTCAAGAGACTTTATTCATCCCGAGGGAAATTATTATATATCTTGTGTATTGATGAATTCCCATACAAACCAATGATTTAAAACTCATTCACACCAATAACATACAAACTGGGCCAGTGTCTCCTTTTTGGTACCAACAGCCCTGAGTTGTGCCAACATGTATTTTCCTTGGCCTTGGCAGCACTTGAGACTCTGCTATGTTGTGTTTCCCCCCCCCCCCCCCCCCCCCCCCCTGCTTTGCTTGCGTAATCCAAGCCCCTGTCAACAATGTGTAGTGTACAAAAACCAAATCAGAAAACACAAAATAGACCGCCGTGGTTGGTCTGCGATGCCAGTCCGGCTCGGTTAGGCTCCAAGTAATGATAGCTGTCAGGTGTTTTCTAACATGATGTGTCAGTCCTGCAGTGCAGAAAAAAGTCACTTGCATGTCTGTGTGCTAGTAGTTCTGCCCATTCTCTCCCTTTCCAGTCAGAATGATCAAATGCTTTATTGTTCACAAGCAGGGATGGGGGGAGGGAGGTAAAGCGAGAGGAAGAGATGAGAATGAAGGCTCATTGGAAATATTCCAAGTGGTAAATGGACCAGATGATCAGCCATGGGAGATGGTGGATTTCCCTCCATGGATATTTTCAGAATAACAGCCTTTTACTCTCCCTCCATTGGACAGCACCTTTTTATCGTTGGACAAATGCAATCACATGACATTGCACATTTTCATAATACTATGTGCTCCGTTCTTGGGTAATCTCTATGTTCTGTCTAGATACAGAGCACCCATTAGAGCGGTTTCATAGGACAAGACCTCATGCCATGCCTATGTCATATGATTACTGAACCTCATGTTTTATCCATCATGGGATTACTGAACCTCATTGTATATCCATCATGTGATTACTTCACCTCATCAGTCCCCCATAGCTGATGTATCTAGAAGGAAGCATCTTCAATTGGACATCCATCCATTGTACCCCAATACACACACACACACACACACACACACACGTGCACCTCTTTGATGCACCTCTCTTCCTATACATTTAGTTGTGTGATGTGACGGCAACCCACTCAAACACAGAGAAACCACACAATCTCCTTGTAGACTGGACCCAGTGTGGAGACAGACTTTTGTTTTCTAAAGCTGCAAAGCTCCAATATTGTCAATGTTTATTGCCCTACATCTCCCTGCATTTAGCTCCATCAGCCTCATTGCTCTATTGCATTACCCTGTTTCACCTGCTATCAATTTGCTTTTTGCATTTCCATACATTACCCTGTATTTCCATACATTACCATGCACTAACCAACATTTTCCTACATTGCGCCGCATCACCTTGCAATATCCTACATTACGATTCATTGCTGTTCAGACACCCAATATTACTCTGGATTACCTATACTTACCTGCATCACTCCTCATTACCCTGCATTACCTTCCATTACTTTGGATTACAGCAGAAGCTGCATAACCATTGTTTACCCTATATTATCTTAATCACCCCGCATTACCCTGCATCATCTGCCATCATCCTCATTGCCCTGAAGCTCCCACATTATCCAGCATGACCCTGCATGACCCAGCTTGGCCCTGCATTACCTTGCTTAACCCGGCATGACCCTGTCTTTACCCAGCATGACCCTGCCCCCTCACGCTCTAATGTTATTTCCGGTACATGGTACTGGTAGTTTCCTGATACTGAGATGTGACAGATTGGTCTCTAGTGTGGTTGCCAATATGAAACATGTCTGGATGTGTCTGCTTCTCTTTTTCATTAGAAAGTGCTTTTCGGTCCACATAAATGGATGCAGAGTTTACATTTCATGGAAACTATTATATTGGCAACTTCTCCACATCTACACCACTCTGAACCTATTTAACAAAAGAAAAAACTAGATTGAAGCTGAGAAATAGATATGTCGGGGGAAACAAGTGCTTGGTTCTGATCTGTCAGCTCTGGTACTCTGGTACAGTGCAAATATTATAATCCTGTCCCTTTGCAGGTCTGTTGATGTGTTTATATAGTTAAAATCAGCATCACTTCAATAACCCGCAGCTGTACATTCAGTTGTAGTCTTAGTGATTGGTCTCCAGGCCGTCTGCTGTCCTCCCATCCAGAATTATCAAATGAGCGCAACTTCTCCAGAGGACCGGTGGCGTACAAGAGATGAAGTGATGCATATCAGCTTCATTTTAAACCACAGATGTAAATGGAGCAAATTATTTGTCAGGAGGGAATGTGAATTATTTTCATTTCCTCCCTCTCTCTCTCCAGTATTTACAAGTCAAATGAACTCTTGAATTAACACTCCTCGTATCAGACACAAGGATCCCCCCACTCCTTTTTCAGTGCTGCTCAATAAGCACACGTCCACATATCTTAACAATGTTGTCAAACTGAAAAGCGGTTGTTAAGTGATTAGAATTGAGAGGATCCCCCCCAGCTGACTGCTCAGCGGAGCAAGTGTCGAAGCCCGGGCTAAAGCGGGGGAGGGAGACCTCGCGTCTGGAGACCAGGCTTGTTTTACATCTCTCAGACGTGTTCTACAGCTCTGGCTGAAGGCTTCAGTTGAGGAGCGGACCGATGGCAGAGAGAGCAGGCGTGGGGCGGCCAAGGTGGATCTGCCAGCGCTCACTTAGCCGCGGGCTACGTTCTGTATCCTGTTAAGAGGGAGCGGGACGTTTTCCCCTTGATGAGGTGTCTTGTTAAAGTGTGGTGAGCGTTACGCGATGGTGGCCTGGGACTCTTGAGCCAGACATTGTGCTGCTGCTCAGAGTGAACCGGGTGTCAGGTCCAGCCGTACAGCTCAACACCCGGGCCTCCAGAGTTCTGCACTGCAACCTGAATTTAGGATTGCAACAGGTTCAGAGGAGGGCGTCACTCACCCTTGTTGTTGTCACCTGGTCCACTCTTTTATCACCTGGTTCACTCTGTTGTCCACTGGTCTACATCAACTGTTTCTCTCTGATCACATGGTTCCCTCTGTTCTCACCTGGTCCACTTTTTTGTCTCCTGGTTTACTGTTGTCTACCTGTCTACATCAACTGTTCAGCTCTGTCATCACCTGGTTCACTCTGTTATCACCTTGTTCACTCTATTATCACCTGGTTCAGATTATAATCACCTGGTCCACTCTGTTGTTACCTGGTATACTCTGATGTCACCTGGTCCACTCTGATGTCACCTGGTCCACTCTGTTGTAGCCTGGTCCACTCTGATGTCACCTGGTCCACTCTGTTGTAGCCTGGTCCACTCTGATGTCACCTGGTCCACTCTGTTGTTACCTGGTATACTCTGATGTCACCTGGTCCACTCTGTTGTTACCTGGTATACTCTGATGTCACCTGGTCCACTCTGTTGTTACCTGGTATACTCTGATGTCACCTGGTCCACTCTGTTGTTACCTGGTCCACTCTGTTGTTACCTAGTATACTCTGATGTCACCTGGTCCACTCTGATGTCACCTGGTCCACTCTGATGTCACCTGGTCCACTCTGTTGTTACCTGGTCCACTCTGATGTTACCTGGTCCACTCTGATGTAGCCTGGTTCAATCTGTTATCGCCTGGTTTACTCTGTTATCACCTTGTTCACTCTATTATCACCTGGTTCGCTCTGTAATCACCTGGTTCAGATTATAATCACCTGGTCCACTCTGATGTCACCTGGTCCACTCTATTTTCACCTTGTCCACTCTGTTGTGCCTGGTTCAATCAGTTATCACCTGGCTCACTCTGTTGTCACTGGTTCACTCTATGTGATCTCTGTTCTACAGCCTAGGTACATGTACCCCATAGAATGCATAAGCAGTATTCGTAATGATTTAAATTTAGCCTATAATTTATAGAAAATGCAAAAATAGTACAATTTGTCAGCTTCTTCAATTAAGACATCTAATCTCCAAAAAATAAACACTAAACAGGCTGGGAAGCGCAGCTCTGCTCTGCATCCGTGGTTGGCCATGTGTTGCCCCCCCCTGAACAGTGTCTGACTGGGATGTGATGCACGACCCAGCGATGGGCCTCCCTCCCATTCAGGGTGACCCCTGTCTGGGGACGCACCGATGGATGAGGGGCTGGGAGGATAGATGGATGGATTGAAGATGAGAGCTCTGTGTGTGTGTGTGTGTGTGTGTGTGTGTGTGTGTGTGTGTGTGTGTGTGTGTGTGTGTGTGTGTGTGTGTGTGTGTGTGTGTGTGTGTGTGTGTGTGTGTGTGTGTGTGTGTGTGTGTGTGTGTGCGCGCTCCCTGTTTTGGCTCTTTGTTTGTAGATGTGATGTCTTACTTGTCAGAACTGGTTTTGGTGTGTGTCTTTGTGAGTGTCCATGTGCGTGTGTCCACGTGTGTGTTTTGAAGAGTTTTAAAGTGAATCAACCCTTTTGAGCATTTTACAATTTCCATTGACTCACTGTGGTCACGCCTTCATGCAAAGTGAGACACATGCCATGAAGGAACAGGTAGAGGTTAGGAGGCATCCTACACAGTGTGTCCACGGATCCTTACAACGTCTTGATTTGTCCTCAGTCCAGTTTTCAAAGGCCTTTAAAACAGCACTGGTTCCATTAGCGTGCTTTTGTCGTCATGGCGCCGTGCTGGTGTGGCGGAGGTGAAGCACAGCAGCTGATGGAGCGCCGGCCTCCTCCGCTCTCTTTAGGCAGCGTTCAGTAACGCAGGGCTGGTGTTCTCCGTCCAGCCATGGCCTCAGCTCTATCAGCCAACAGCCATCAGGCGTGCCTTCCAAGTGGCATTCACCAGCTTTTACATTTGACTTCCTGAGCCCTGCTGCAGGTGGACAGTGGGCACGGGGCTGGGAACACACAACGCACCGGGACCACTGTAGACACTGTGGCCCTGCCCTCAGTGGGACGGAGGGCCTGGATCACGTCACGCTTTACAATTAGCATCTTATCAACATACTTTGCAACCGCCCCTGGGATCTTCTAAGGACTTTAGTCTGGCTGCAAAATGCTGTTTCATTGTGTGTGTGTGTGTGTGTGTGTGTGTGTGTGTGTGTGTGTCTGTGTGTGTGTGTGTGCGTGTGTGCGCGTTTGTGTGTGTGTGTGTGTGTGCGTGTGCGTGCGTGCGTGTGCGTGCGTGCGTGTGTGTGAGAGAGAGCACAGACCTTTTGTGTAAGTAGGGGTTTCTTTCTCTCTGTCATATTTATGTGTTGGAGTGTGTTGTTTATGCACTATTTGAATTTTATGTTACCTTTCCTTGTGTGTGTGCCCATGGATGTGTGTGTTAATTAAATGTTACCTTTCTTCTCGTGTGTGTGTGTGTGTGTGTGTGTGTGTGTGTGTTCCTGCCTCTCTTATTTATTTGTCAGAGGTTATGTTCAGGGACGTCCCCTGTCAGCCAGACCCATAAAACACACTGTCATGTCACACTGGCCCTGCTCCAAACTCATTACCTATTGGCTGGCTCGCTGCCTCTCTCTTTACCCCTCTCTCTCCCTTCCTGTGCCTGTCTCTCTCTCTCCCTATCACTTTACCTCTCTATCACTCACCATCTCTTACCTCTCTCTAGCTCTTGTTCTCAGTCTACATCTTTGTAGCTCTCTCTCTCTCTCTCTCTCTCTCTCTCTCTCTCTCTCTCTCTCCTGGCCTAGGGTTCAGTGAAACTTTAAATGTGATGGCATATCCACACAAGGTCACATGAATATGGATTCTCTCTCTCTCTCTCTCTCTCTCTCTCTCTCTCTCTCTCTCTCTCTCTCTCTCTCTCTCTCTCTATTGCTCTCTATGTTTCTCTATAACTCTGTCTCTCTCAATTGCTCTCTGTCTCTATATATCCACTCTCCATTTCACTTTAACACACACGCCACCTCACACACACACACACACACACACACACGCACTCACACAATCCATCTCAAACACACACATGCACACATACACAATTCTTAAATCCTGCACATGTGAAAACAAACACAATCCAGTAAATGCACTCACACCCACACCTTCATGAATACTAACATTGAGGCTGTAGGCCAGACCTGGGCACGTCACCACCTACGGGCCACAGACGACTTGCAAGCTGATTTTTGCAGGGTGAGATGTTTCAAAACCACTGTAGCAAAACTCACCCCAAAGTACAGATAAATCTTGCATTGTTTCAGCCACAGCATGAAAAACACACATGAATTATTGAAAGGTTGTGAACAACTTAGGGTCAAAGTCCATGTCACCGGAGTAGAAAGCCAGAACATCACAAGAGCTGCCATCTGACACACTAAAACAAGGACATTCTACCAGTATCGATGCAACCTGTGATAACGTGTGATAATGCTAACAAAGCTGGTGATGTGCTGTCGCATAACATGGCACAACAGGCCATTCTACGAGAGAGAGTTCCTCAAGGAATGTTTGGTGGATTCTGACGCCATCATTTGCCCTGAAAAGGCGTTTTAGCAAAAGGTTTTCCTTTCGAGGCCGTAAGTGACAGTGCATTGAGCACAGATCAGAAGATCAGTGGAGGAAGGGAAAGTGAAAGATGAGGCCCGTTTCTCTCCAGCGTTAGGCGGAGCTTTGATGTGCAGCGCGGCTATTTTCCTATGAGGGATAACCACAGATTTTGAATTTAACCAAGGAACTTAAACTTCAGTCAATGAAAGTCATAACAACGGGGTAAGATCTGCTAGAGGATGGAAATCATCGGGACTAAGTTGGGAAAAGTTATCCGGTGTTACAACTTTCAATAGAGATTCTGTACAAATCCCATCTCACTGTTGCCAACTTATTGCAACATATAAAGAATAGGGCTATACTTGTTCAAACTCACCAGAGGTTGAAGTCCTCCCACATTAGTGGATGTTGGTGTGCTATAAGGGCCTGACGATCATTTCTGTTTTCATATTGTCCAACCATATTCCACAGCGCCAATACGCCAGGGGTGGACGGTCACTGTGCTCCCCCAGAAACACGCTCTCTACAATCTGCACGCACACCGCTGAGAGAATCTCAGTTGTTAAGTAGAAACACACGCAGACTCTGTGTGAACACAGCACTCCGCTTCCTGCCCATCACTCCACCGTTCATTAGACATCAATTAAAAGAAAAGTTTGTTGCTTCCTGTAATCTGAAGTAGTCCAGGTGGTGCACCTGACTTTTAAAACTCATTTGACTAGAGAACACTGGGGCTGTTTTCTCTGTTTCACAAGCCTCTTTCAACATTCCAACATGTGTACTTTTGGCAATGCATATTGTGAAGGAGGGAGCTACCTTCAGACGCCAGCTCCCTGCCTCCTTCAGAATAAAACTTTCAAGACGCTCTGTTTATTGAGTGCATGTCCTAAGTTGGTTCAAATCATTGAAGGAAAAAGGAATTGTCAATCATCCCTTCAATTGTCAACATACGATCTGATCACAAGTCAGCACAAGCCAACGGGACTACTTGCAATAATATCTACTTGTGTGTAATACATTCTAATACATACATTCTAATATACATTCTAATACATACATTCTAATACATGTGTTTTAATACATACATTGTAATTCACACATTCTCTAAATACCTTTTTTCTGACTAATAAATGTTGATGAGGATTGTTTGTTTTTATTGCTATTTGTATATCATAGATAGGAGTTAGGACAAAATATACCTCCACTATAGTGTCACACACTGCACTAGAACATGAAGATAATCCTAAAACAGCATGGCTTTTTGCTGATAAACATGGAAAACTCTTAATGTGGCCCCCCACAGAAGATGTTGGACCAGAAGTGTTGCAGATCCTCCTCAGGAGGTTCTCCACAACACTGGGGAGTTTCTGTAGAAGCTGACCGCCACCCAACACACATATCATCTCTGACTGCACGTCATTCCACAACCACAATAGATTCACCTACCGTGTGTGTGTGTATGTGTGTGTGTGTGTGTGTGTGTGTGTGTGTGTGTGTGTGTGTGTGTGTGTGTGTGTGTGTGTGTGTGTGTGTGTGTGTGTGTGTGTGTGTGTGTGTGTGTGTGTGTGTGTGTGTGTGTGTGTGTGTGTGTGTGTGCGTGCGTGTGTGCGTGTCTTGATGTGCTGGGCTGCTCGCTTGCTTACTTTTTTTTTCCGATTCATGGCTTGTTTTTTTTCCACCTTTTTCTTGTTCCTGTTATCTCATGTCTTGTCTAGCTCTCTCTCTCTCTCTCTCTCTCTCTCTCTCTCTCTCTCTCTCCATACAGGGTAAGGGTTGTCTCTGTTTCATGCGTATTTATACTTGATACCCAGCTCAACGTTCTGATGCTGATTTTGTGTCTTTCTCCCTCCCTCACTCCTCTCCTCCATTTCCTTCCTCTCCTCCCTCACGGCTGTCTCCCCTCCCCCCTCCTGGCTCCCCTCTCTCTCCTCTCCTCCAGAGAACATCAGAGCAGCTGTGCAGGACTCCGTCTCCCCCCTCAGCCGAGGCCCTGGGGCTCCCGGGACCAGAGGACCAGCGAGGGGCCCCTACAAGACCAACACCACCCGTATGGAGAGAGAGAGGCCGGCCGAGAGAGAGAGGATGGTAGAGAGAGACAGAGCTGCAGAGAGAGAGAGGATGGTAGAGAGAGACAGAGCTGCAGAGAGAGGGGGGCTGGTAGAGAGAGATAGGGCCGCAGAGAGAGACAGGATGGTAGTAGAGAGCAAGAGACCTGCAGAGAGAGGGGGACCGGGAGAGAGAGACAGACCTGCAGAGAGAGAGAGGCCAGTTGAGAGACATAGACCTGCAGAAAGAGAAAAGGAGACAGAGAGGATGGCTGAGAGACATAGACCTGCAGAGAGAGAGAGACTGGTTGAGAGACATAGGCCTGCAGAGAGAGAGATAGAAAGCAAAGTGGAGAGTAAGATAGTCTTTGAACCTTCGGTGACCAAACAGTCATCTTCATCTTCCTCGTCAAAGGGAGAGTCTGATGTGGATGCCCTGCTGGCGCGACTCAGAGCCCTGTAGGAGGAACACACACTTCTTCAAATATACACCCCACATACAGGCTACTAGCAACATGCTCCTAGCATTGTGCTCCTCGCATTGGGTTACTAGCACCATACTGCTAGCATGGTGGTACATCGTGTTACAAGCACCATGCTGCTAGCATGGTGGTACATCGTGTTATTAGCAGCATGCTGCTAGCATTGTGGTACATCGTGTTACTAGCAGCATGCTGCTAGCATTGTGGTACATCGTGTTATTAGCAGCATGCTGCTAGCATCGTGGTACATCGTGTTACTAGCACCATGATGCTAGCATTGTGGTACATCGTGTTACTAGCAGCATGAGGCTAGCATGGTGGTACATCGTGTTATTAGCAGCATGCTGCTAGTATCATGGTACATCGTGTTACTAGCACCATGGTGCTAGCATTGTGGTACATCGTGTTACTAGCAGCATGAGGCTAGCATGGTGGTACATCGTGTTATTAGCAGCATGCTGCTAGTATCGTGGTACATCGTGTTACTAGCACCATGGTGCTAGCATTTTGGTACATCGTGTTACTAGCAGCATGAGGCTAGCATGGTGGTACATCGTGTTATTAGCAGCATGCTGCTAGTATCATGGTACATCGTGTTACTAGCACCATGCTGCTAGCATCGTGGTACACCGTGTTACCAGCACCATGCTGCTAGCATCGTGGTACCTCGTGTTACTAGCACCATGCTGCTAGCATCGTGGTACCTCGTGTTACTAGCACCATGCTGCTAGCATCGTGGTACCTCGTGTTACTAGCACCATGCTGCAGGCATCGTGGTACCTCGTGTTACTAGCACCATGCTGCTAGCATCGTGGTACCTCGTGTTACTAGCACCATGCTGCAGGCATCGTGGTACATCGTGTTATTAGCAGCATGCTGCTAGCATCGTGGTACATCGTGTTACTAGCACCATGTTGCTAGCATCGTGGTACATCGTGTTATTAGCAGCATGCTGCTAGCATCGTGGTACATCGTGTTATTAGCAGCATGCTGCTAGCATGGTGGTACATCGTGTTATTAGCAGCATGCTGCTAGCAGGGTGGTACATTGTGTCTCTAGCGGCATGCTGCTAGCAATGTTTAACTAGAACTGTAGCACTAGAACTAATAAAAAGGTTAGCAGTCTGAAAGCGGCCTGGTAACGAGTCCCAGCAGTCCGGTGTGATTGGACCAAATTGTCTGGAGCCAGCCAGAGGTTTCCAGTGGAAGATGCAGCAGATACTGAGATAACACTGAGCACTTACTCATTGAAGGCTTTGTCAATTCTTTTAAATCATAGACTATAGAGTTGACTTATAAATGTACACATTCTGTTTGCCAATTTGTCCTATTTAGCTTTTAATAATAAACACCAGCTTTATAATCTTTATAATCATCACGTATCATTATCAACTGTGTCTTTAAATTCTAAATAGAAAAACATTGTAATTCATGTTTGTATTTTCAAACTCCATTTCTGGGTACAAATGTCTTCTGGATGTTGTTGTATCTGTGATTGTGTTTTATTTCTGTATGTTCTTTGTACTTTATTTTATTTCAAATCCCTTCAGTCCACACTGGACTAAGAATGTCTGCACAAAACTTTTGTATTTAATCGGGAACACATAGATTTGTATTTTCTATAGTATTATAAATATTAACTATTTTTCACTTTTCTAAGAACGACAGTAAGAGAGCTTCCTGTTTGTGCCGTCCTCCTTTATTTTGATGTATTTCAGAGTGGAGTGAATGTTTATATATATTATAGATGTGAACTGAATGGGTGGGATTTTAATGTTTGCTTCAGAGCAGACTCCCATGAAAGGAAACGCTTGGAGAGGTGACGTTTAATCATATTAGCTTCTCCAACGTTTGGATGAACAGTGAAATTCTACTCTGTTGTTCAGCCTTTTTATCTTGAGTTTTGTAGACATATTTACAATAAAACAAAGGAAAGAATATTCATGCATGGCTTTCTCATTTTATTCTTTTTTGTCGGTGATGGCAGGGAAACCTTGAACTAGACATAAGTACTTCTCTGCTAGATAATATAAATCATTAAAAGAAAGCAGAGGGATTCTCTAACCTAGAACCTATTTTGGGTCCAACAGACTAATGCGGAGAACCATTTTTGAAACGGGTCCAGTATTGAGTGAGAACACTGCAGGCAAAATCTGTTAGAACCGGTACAAAGTAATCCTTTGGGGCGATGGCTCCCCATCCATGTACGTCCTGAGTGAGACTTGAACACAAAACAAACAGACCAGGATCAAGCAAAAGGTAAAGGAAAGGGTTTTTTTGCTTTAGATTACAGCCCATTGAGTACAGCATAAAGTTATTATGTATCCAAAAATAATTAGTGTCATCTTTTGTATAATACCAGAAAAATGCCCAATATTTATATCAAAGTACTCGGGTACAAGATATAAAGTTATACATTCAGGGGTAACAATTTACAAAGAACTACTATGTACCTATTGTGTATTAACAGGATGTATGACCCACTGAGCAGTAATCTGGACATTTGGGAGAAACTAGTTATTGAACTACTGCATACCTATTATTACAGGGTACAGTATGTATATATAAGTATTTTAAAATTGCTATGTAATACGTCATGTTATCTTTGGAACAAAGGTCCAGGGGACAGTATTGTCATGGATATCCTCAATGTTTGAACACTCAGCCGTCGTTCACCTCACCAGCAGACAACTGGACAGTCATAGATCGCCTGGTTGCTCCGCCTGCCATCGGCAGACAGAGTTCACCCTCACCTGTTGGTGTGTCAAATTATCAAAGGCAAAATAAAAATAGTTGTTTATTTCTTTCTCAGTATGCAGTGAACTATAAAATACTAATGTAACTAAGCAAGGCTCCTGGTGTAAAGTTGTAAAATATATAAAATCTACCAATTTAATATATCTACCAATCTACCAGATCCTGCACCGTTGCATACTGTTTATTGCACAGAGAGACCACAGTACAACAGACAAACCAGCATGTTCCTTTACCAAACTTTCTCCCAAGCATTGGTACACACTGTGCACTGGGACACTGTCAGTACAAAAGAGGATGCAGCACCAGAGTGATTACACTGTACATGACGGGCTGTAATATCATGTTTAACTGAGCAAAGTCTTATTTCTCTGTAGGGATTCTTTCCATAATGACGAAGTTTAATCTGAGCCTGTCAGTGGCGTCAACAAGCACCTTTAGAGGACATACATTGACAGGGTGCTGCTGCCCCAAAGAATGACATTGGCAGCTTGCGACTGCAGTGTTCTTGCTCAATTAACAAATTTAAAAAATTGCTGACCGCATTACTCCCTTAGACCCAAAAAAAAAAAAAAAAAAAATAGCATCCAGGTTGACCAGCTAGACCAGGAGAGAGGAGCTAGATCAGGAGATACCAACTGAGACCAGTGCAGATCAGCTAGACCATGAGAGATCCAGTTAGGCAAGGAGAAAGGAGCTAGAGCAGGAGAGAGGAGCTAGAGCAGGAGATACCAACTGAGACCA
>JAXIVH010000005.1:17310511-17330511 GCA_036785325.1 Urophycis tenuis | reverse complement strand
GTGTGTTAGTGTGTGTGTGTGTGTGTTAGTGTGTCTGTGGGCGTGTGTGTGTGTCTCTGTCTGTGTCTGTGTGTGTGTGTGCTGCTTCTCGGAGGGGTTGGGTCCTTCTGTCCTGGTGACGGCTAGCCCACCGTGCATATGGTCCTCCCATTGCCGCAGGAACCGACTGCACACACACACACACACACACACATACTAACACATACACACACTCTCACACACACACACACACACACACACACACACTAACATAAGCACACTCACACTCTAACGCACACACACACACACACACACACACACACACACCTATACAATGTAAAAGACACTAGCACCCACTCTAACACTCTGGTTGTACATCTTGAGTTGTCCCCGGCCGTCTTCGGGGGGCTGGCTGATCACAGGCGACAGCGGCAGACGTGGCCCAGCTGGTCCTCAGACCAGAGGAGAGCTTCCTCCATGACAAGTAGGTCACACGCTCGTCACCGGCTCCACGCACACACACACACACGCACACACGCACGCACGCGCACACGCACGCACGCACGCACACACACGCGCACGCGCACACGCACACACGCACACACACACGCCGACGGACAGAGGAGTTGGGAGGACCACCGCTACCTCGAGGTGGACCCTGGTCTCTCAGCAGGCCTCAAGGTGGATGCTTCCGTCTGGGTTATTTTAGAATCTTCTTCTCTGGAGACTGTTCTGTCCTCTCTCTGGAGACTGTTCTGTCCTCTCTCTCTGGAGACTGTTCTGTCCTCTTTCTGGAGACTGTTCTGTCCTCTCACTCTGGAGACTGTTCTGTCCTCTTTCTGGAGACTGTTCTGTCCTCTCACTCTGGAGACTGTTCTGTCCTCTCTTCTGGAGACTGTTCTGTCCTCTCTGGAGACTGTTCTGTCCTCTCACTCTGGAGACTGTTCTGTCCTCTCACTCTGGAGACTGTTCTGTCCTCTCTCTGGAGACTGTTCTGTCCTCTTTCTCTGGAGACTGTTCTGTCCTCTTTCTCTGGAGACTGTTCTGTCCTCTCTTCTGGAGACTGTTCTGTCCTCTCTCTGGGGACTGTTCTGTCCTCTATCTCTGGAGACTGTTCTGTCCTCTCACTCTGGAGACTGTTCTGTCCTCTTTCTGGAGACTGTTCTGTCCTCTCACTCTGGAGACTGTTCTGTCCTCTTTCTCTGGAGACTGTTCTGTCCTCTCTCTGGAGACTGTTCTGTCCTCTTTCTCTGGAGACTGTTCTGTCCTCTTTCTCTGGAGACTGTTCTGTCCTCTCTCTCTGAAGACTGTTCTGTCCTCTCACTCTGGAGAGTGTTCTGTCCTCTATCTCTGGAGACTGTTCTGTCCTCTCACTCTGGAGAGTGTTCTGTCCTCTATCTCTGGAGAGTGTTCTGTCCTCTATCTCTGGAGACTGTTCTGTCCTCTATCTCTGGAGACTGTTCTGTCCTCTATCTCTGGAGACTGTTCTGTCCTCTATCTCTGGAGACTGTTCTGTCCTCTCTCCCAGATGAAGAGTGAACACCCTTCCCGTGTGATCGTGGGCCCGTACATGTGACAGCTCTATCAGAACTAAGACGGGCCAAAACGCTGAGAGAACTTCAGATCATTTGGCGGACTCTCGGCTGCAGCTGAAGTGCGCGTCTGTGTGTTTTTCCTCACGCTGATAATCTCTATTTTCTGCTTGTTTTGACAGTCGGACATGAAATGGGCTCGGGAGAGGGGAGACGGACGAGGCTCGCTCCTCGCTCTTCAAAGACAGCGTCTGTGCTGCCGGGCGCTGGGGAGCGGGTAATAAAACATTTAATCTGCCGCTCCGCACTCCGCCCGCCGGGCTGTGATAGGCAGAGTCAAGAGGAGTCCTGGAGAGGTAGTGGAGATGCTATCCTAACAGGGTCCATGTTGAACCCGTGCCCCCCCCCCCTCCCCAGCCTGGCAGGGGGACTCTTCCTTTGTTCTGGGGGGCTTTGGTGGGAATGAGTCACGTCACTCCCTCCCTCTCCTTCTCGCCTCGCCTCTCTCTATCTCCCCCTGTCTCTCTCCATCCTCCTCGCTCTCTTTCTCTCGTCCTCTCTTTTATGAGAAAACAAGGCCAAACTCACACAAAGCACTGTAGCACGGCAATAACACACACACACACGCACACACACACACACACACACACACACTGATAATTCCCATGTGTCCACACCCCAAGGTGAGGAGTAAGCTCGTCTGGCCCATTAGCACCCACACACACACTTCCTCTGTGCTGTAAAACTCGCCTGGCTGTCAGAGCTATGGTAGTGCCAAACCTAGTGCTAGCATCTGTCTTGTATAGCACCAGTGCTAGTTAACGTGGCTTCTCTCTCTCTCTCTCTCTCTCTCTCTCTCTCTCTCTCTCTCTCTCTCTCTCTCTCTCCTCTCTCTCTCTCTCTCTCTCTCTCTCTCTCTCTCTCTCTCTCTCTCTCTCTCTCTCTCTCTCTCTCTCTCTCTCTCTCTCTCTCTCTCTCTCTCCTCTCTCTCTCTCTCTCTCTCTCTCTCTCTCTCTCTCTCTCTCTCTCTCTCTCTCTCTCTCTCTCTCTCTCTCTCTCTCTGTCTGTCTGTCTGTCTGTCTGTCTGTCTGTCTGTCTGTCCGTCCGTCCGTCCGTCCGTCCGTCCGTCCGTCCGTCCGTCCGTCCGTCCGTCCGTCCGTCCGTCCGTCTCGCTCGATATCTTTGTGAGAACCTTGATGACTGTATTATGTATTATGGCAATTCTAAGTAATTGACTGTGCGTGTCTGGATGTTTGTGTGTCTGTGTGTGTGTGTGTGTGTTTGTGCTCCAGGCACATGAATGACAGGGGAGGTAATTGCCACACGTAAAGCTGATGTTTCCCGGCAGCCATTTTGAGAACATATCTCTCTCACCCTCTATGTCTCCTTTATTGCGAAACATCACCTTGTATAGAAATAGGAAGAAAGACTTCTGTACATGGGCCACCGCTGAGTGTAATTCCTGGGAAGACAGTGTTGGGGTCTTGCTAGGCACTGCTGACTGATTGCATGGTCAGCTTACACCATCACCACGATGTCCAGACCGGTAGGAACTCCTACCCCCCACAGGCCAATCTCCAGGCCCAGTTGGGAACCTAAACTGCTTTAATCTGCCGGTTTATTGAATTTAAAGCTGCTTCTGTGTGCTCTGTACAGTCAGCTACTCTCTCTGTGGGTTCAGAACAAAAAGATGAAACAAAACAGGACTTAAAGCCACAGAGTTGGTGTGAACCGTGTAGGGTAAGAATGTGTACAGCTGTCTCTCGAGTCATCTTCAAGACTCTGCTTCAGATGTCAAATCTTAAGATTCAAGGCTTGAACATAAAACTTGACTCTCTCTGAGCCAATCCCCTTTCTGTGCTGTTTGATTGTTGAACTTAATAAACAAATGCACTGCAAAATTCTTACAGGGGTAATTAACCCAAAACATTTTTTTACTTTTTTTCCCCATAGTAGTATGTCTTGCATTGTCGTCAACATGGTAATATATGCCATGTTGTCCCCATTACTTAAAAACAGGAGTCGAATCCTGCCAGTCTCTGTTCATCAGTATGTGAATGTTCCACTGTGTTCCGAGCGTTCTCTTTCACTACGTGGTCCTGATGTGGAAGGGCCTCAGAGAGTGACTTTGACGTTACAACCAGGGGACACGGACAGCTTGTTGAGTCCGTCTGTGGGGCAGATGATGTCGACGGCCACATCTGGAGAGGGTTAAGCTTCTCACAAACGTGGTCTTCAAGAAGTCTTCAATATAGACTGTCTTCTATAAGTCTTTAATGTGGACAGTCTTACAGAAGTCTTCAATATGGACAGTCTTCTATAAGTCTTTAATATGGACAGTCTTCCAGAAGTCTTCAATATGGACGGTCTTCAAGAGGTCTTTAATATGGACAGTCTTCTAAAAGTCTTCAAAATGGACAGTCTTCTTTGTCTTCAGTCTTCTCAGCTCCTCCAACATGGAGGATTGAGGGTTGAGTGCTGCCTGGGCCTCTGAAACAAACCAGAAAGAAGTCATTAGACATGCATTACCTCTCCCTCCCACAAGACCTTCTGCTGTACTGTAATGTGTTGTGTTTGTTTCCCGCTGTCTGTCAGTGGCTAGCACTGCTTTCAATATGGGATGACAATATGTAATTGGGTGTCATTTACCCCTTTTTGAAATTCATAATACACATCAACGTACAGCACAGACCGACATCCACAAACCTCAGAACCAGAGAAACCTGCTTATTACAGAAATGTGTCATTATAAAAGGTTTCACAAGCCACAGAACTACCACCAAACCCAAATAAATGGCAGTGTGCTTGGAAGCTAATTTAGATGTGGACACATTCTTTTCCTTATAAGTATTACATATTGGGGTATATATATATATATATTTAAAACTCTCAAGACAATTTTTAATGTGTTTTGGTTGCTGAATCTTACTTGTGGAGCTCATTAGAGATTTGTCTAGCCAAGTGAAACATACACACACAAACACACACTCCAACAAGTCGTAGAAAACACCTCTTTATTCTCCATGGGACCGCAGCCTCCGCATGGACCCGGCGCTCGCATCCCACTACATCCTGACCTTTGACCCCTGTCTCTCAGCGCTGTGGTTGCCCACATGTGCTCCTCAGTCAGTGTGAATGTTCATGGAGCACAACTCCCCCTGTTTGCTCTCTGTAGAGAACACTGGACCTAGAGCTGAGGCCAGGCCCATAGAAACAAGCCTGACCCGACCCAGGCCAATGTTCTGTCCGAGCCTGTCCCAGGCCCACCCAATTGGCTGCATTCATGGACCTGTGCCTGGTTCATCATTTTCTTACTTAGCTGTTTATAAATAAACTCATTCCGGGTTGTTTGAATGACAAAAACGGTTTAAAATTACATGCAGGATCTTACTGAAATGACAACTTCCTCTTGCAAAGGACTTGCAAGGCAAGTGTGGTGTGGCAGGCAGCAAAAACAGCATACACTTGGAATGATTGTAATGAAGGCTGATGGTCGTGGTCTATCTCTGACCATGAGACCGTCCCAATGCGGCTCCAGCCCTGACCCATGAGAGGCTCAGGTTCGGACAGAGAATCTCAACTCCTAATAGGAACTCTCCTGATAGCCAGATACTCACGGAGCAGACAGCTCACTCCACAACTCCTCTGCTTGTTTATCTGAGCTTCATATTAACGGCAGAAGGAGGAGGAGAAGGGGGAGGAGCAGGATGTTGTCGTGGCGGAGGAGGAGGTGGTAATAGAGGAGAAGGCGAAGCAGGACAAGAAGCATGAGGAGCAGGAGGAGGAGTAGGAGGAGTAAGTGGTGTTTGTGGAGGAGCAGCAGAAGAAGGCGGAAGTGGAGAAGGGGGAGAATTAGAAGGATTGCATTGAGGGGTCATCTGTTCTCTACCTTGCTTCCCTCACTTCTCCTGACACCACCAACATCATCATCATCATCATCATCATCATCATCATCATCATCATCATCATCACCGTCATCCCCACAATGTCTCTGTTTGGGCAATCTGGTGTGATTTTCCTTGCTGAAGTACCCCAACGTTGAGTCGTGGTGTGCTGAATGGATGGAGGACAAAGCCTTCACAGCGGGATACGTGGAGGTATAAAGGAACGACTCCGTGTCGGACAGCGGTGTGCTGCAGGTCGATTGTGGACACACTGCGGGAGAGCAGACCATGGGGTGTCGAGGCTGTCATCTATACAACCCCCCGCCCCCCCCCCTCCTGAACCGTTTTCAGAGACTGGCTTAGCACCTTGTCCTGAGGCCCCAGGGGAAGCCAGAACTCCGGTAGACCCGGGGCCACATGCAGATAGAACTCTGTGGGGGTGGCAATGCCAATTAATGATCACTGAGAAATGTGTTCATCTGTGTAAAGTGATATTTTCTGAGATGTTCAAACACTGCGTAGCAATGCTACAGGGCTATCTGTTTATACCAACTGTCATGAAAGCATGTGCTCTCCAGTTAACACCCGTAAACGCCTATAATTGACCAAACATGGTTCTAGGAATGCCCATAATGACCTGGATTTCTCAGTATTTAATCATTAAGAAAGGAAATGTACTGCAGACACAGGCAGGCAGATAATTAATCAGGCCAATAATGAGTCAGGTGGATAATGAGTCAGGTGGATAATGACTCAATGAGTCAGGTTGGGTCAGGAGGATAATGAGTCAGGTGGATGATGAGTCAGGAGGATAATGAGTCAGGTGGATGAGTCAGGTGAATATTGAGTCCGGAGGATAATTAGTCAGGTGGATAATGAGTCAGGAGGATAATGAGTCAGGAGGATAATGAGTCAGGTGGATAATGAGTCAGGAGGATAATGAGTCAGGCTGATAACGCCAGCCCAAGCCCCTGGCGTTCTGTGTCTTCTCGAAGGAGGCTTCATCATAATGTATTTTTACATGCACTATCTCTCCCTGCCTTTCCCTCATGGTGTCGGCGTATCACAGTGACTTCCACCATGCCTGGGGTCTGCTAGGGTGTGTAGACATATGCATATTTTCACCTTAGACATTTGTGTAACACATACCTATGCAAGGTGTGTGTGTGTGTGTGTGCCTAAGCTAGCTTGCATAACCTTGCATAGGCACATAGTTGCTCTCAAACGCACATGCTAACACACACTAACACGTACACATGCTTATACAACCCTGCACGATGAAAACCAACGTTCACATCACAGAGGATATAGTGGATTATCCACTCCACCTCACACCCACACACACAACCTCCCACACAAACACACACAAACACATGAACACACACAAACTCACCCACACACACACACACCAAATCACACACACAAACACATATACACACAGCATGGCTGGCTGCGTGTTGTTGTTGTGAAGTGTGTCAGATTTATGACTCCAAACTCATTATCACCCCAAGGTCTGGGACCTAGAGCAGTTAACGGGCGTAAATAAAATATGAGCGTGATCACGGTGCGTCGTAGCAGAAGACACAGCATCCAGTCGCCTGCTGCATGGATGCTTTGATAAGCATGGTGCAGCTGATTGACAATACTGCAACGGAGCACTGCTCCACCTGCTTTGGTCCTACAGCACAGTGGGGAGGCAGGGTCCTCCTGCACCGCAGCGCAGGGAGGAGGCAGGGTCCTCCTGCACCGCAGCACAGTGGGGAGGCAGGGTCCTACTGCACCGCAGCGCAGGGAGGAGGCAGGGTCCTCCTGCACCGCAGCACAGTGGGGAGGCAGGGTCCTACTGCACCGCAGCGCAGGGAGGAGGCAGGGTCCTCCTGCACCGCAGCGCAGGGAGGAGGCAGGGTCCTCCTGCACCGCAGCGCAGGGAGGAGGCAGGGTCCTCCTGCACCGCAGCGCAGGGAGGAGGCAGGGTCCTCCTGCACCGCAGCGCAGGGAGGAGGCAGGGTCCTCCTGCACCGCAGCGCAGTGGGGAGGCAGGGTCCTACTGCACCGCAGCGCAGGGAGGAGGCAGGGTCCTACTGCACCGCAGCGCAGGGAGGAGGCAGGGTCCTCCTGCACCGCAGCGCAGGGAGGAGGCAGGGTCCTCCTGCACCGCACCGCAGGGAGGAGGCAGGGTCCTCCTGCACCGCACCGCAGGGAGGAAGCAGGGTCCTCCTGCACCGCAGCGCAGGGAGGAGGCAGGGTTCTCCTGCACAGTGTGTGTGTGTGTGTGTGTGTGTGTGTGTGGGGGGGGGGGGGGGGGGGGGGGGGGGCAGGGTTCTAATCCAAGTTGACTAAATGCAGGTCAACTCTGGGTTCCTGACATGTTTTGGTCTACTGCTCGAAGTTCTGCTCAAAGTACACACAACTTGCACATCTTGGTTTGCTTATTATCAAATTCAGATGGGTGGTTCACAATACTGAAAAGGAGGGCCTTGTTATTTTGTCTCCTTCTGATGGTCTGTTGGTCAGCTGTGGTGCCTCACCAGGGGCGGCAGTAGCTCAGCTCAGAGCGGTAATCCACTAACTGTAGGGTCGGTGGTTCGATCCCCTCCACCAACCGTCCGCATGTCGAAGTGTCCTTGAGCAAGACACTGAACCCCAACTTGCTCTTAGGGCTCTGAACATAGCAGCCCACTGCTCCTATGTACCGTAGGATAAAGGGTAAAGGGGCATGTAGCAGATGCTTTTTTCCAAAGCAACTTACAATCAGTACGTTTGTGGGGTTTTACATGTGGACAGTTGGAGGAGAGGGATCAAGGGGATAGAACCTCCGACCCTACAGTTAGTGGACGCTATATCCACCCGCTCTACTGCCGCCCCCATGGGATGGGTCAAATGCAGAGAACAAATTTTGTTCCCTTAACTACTGAGAATACTGAGAATCACCAATAATGACCGAAAGGTCCTCTCTTCTGCTAGGTGAGCTTTTAGAGAGATAAATGCACAGAAAATAAAATCACTGCGCATTATCTCAGAAAGTGGTTCCAAACCTTTGACAAGGTGAACCACTAAATTGTTATTCAGACCATTCGCAGACCACCTTATATGCAAAACCTTAAATACACACGCAGTGGATGAGCAAAGAGTGCCAGCCTCACTCACTGCAGGGAGGCCACGGCCAGCGGGAACCAGTGGGAAGAACAGTAACGTAGAGCCAGTAACATCGCCAGGGTGCCAGTGTGTGTATTTATTACACAAAAATGAAGACAAAACATCAATGAAAACATTACATCTGAAACAATATTGTGAAATGAACAAAATAACACACATTTAAAATAAAACAATACATACTATATATAGATAACAATATGTCTTATATATTTATTTTCAATTGTTATTTTTTCTGTCATTGTGAAATAGTCTATTTCAAGAATAAGAAAGCAGTACCCTGGTGTACCACTGTATTTTTTAAAAGAGGTTGACAACGCTCTAGAAGGCTGCCATGTCTGCCCTCCTCTCCCCTCCCCGTCCACAGTCCACCTCGTTCCAATCAGGAACGTGTGCCACAGTTAATCGCCACTGTGCTTTGCAGAACGCCGAGCGCGGGGGATATTGTCGTTATTGCTGTTGTAATGTTGTAACGACCCTTTGGAGACGCACATCCACACAACACACATCCCTCGTTAATAGCACATCACATTTGTCAACCAAATAAACGTCACCACACTCACCCAAAGTGTGATGGATGCAGACCTTGAGGTGTAGTGGTAATGGCCAGGTGGTGTCCAGTGATTCCATGGATACCAGTAGTTCATTCATTCCAGATGGGAAATGTTACAGCAGAAAGTACAGGACAGTAATAAAATACTGTCTGTGTCTAACAGACTTAAATACTTAGAATATTTGACATTGACACAGACTGTTTAAATAGGGTACTAAAGTCCAAATGAACATTATTGGAGAGAGTTGTCTCCCTGCCCTTTCCTTCCCAGAGCTCATGCGGGCTGACAAGTTAAGGACACTGAATGAACACAAGGGCGATGTTGTATTCCATAACTCTCAGGACCACAACGAACCGTCAACGTTTTATTAACAGGCTCACGCATGCATGTACATCACCACTTCACTTTTTACTGATGAACTTCGTAAAAACCCCTGCGCGTCTTAAAGGCACAGTCCCATCCGATGTGACGCAAACACGGTTATAATTTTTCCTGTCTACTTATGAACAGAGTTGACTGCCAGTCACCAACATAGTCATGTGGATTATCCTGCCACAAACAGACTATGCTCTGAATACTGCTACTGTGAGTCACCAGTCCACAATATATTCTCTCAAGTATCCCGGCCTGACCCGGGCATAGGCTGGACGGGCCTCAGGGTGAACCTGGGGTTCAGCCGGCTCAGCTGCTAATCTGGAAACTCAAAGTCCCCAAACAGTGACACTGAGTCTTCTCCAACCCCCGGGTCACCGCTGGGGGGGGGGCGGTGCCACCTTCCAAAGACGGTTTGCGTGCCACCGTGACCCATCGGCCAGGCGACAGGTGGCTGGCCCCAGCTGAGTTGTGACCAACAGGAGCGGCGCAGACCAAAAGGAGAGCAGCTTGTGGTTCCGGTTGGACCCAGTTCCCTGCTGCAAAGGAAGGCGCTCCCACCCTCCGTCTCCTGGCAAACTGCTGCTTCATCCGTGGCTGAGCGTCCGTGACCCTGGTGCTCTGACAGGGGGCTGCTGCTGGCCAGTGCTGGGGCTCAGCCCATCCTCCAGCCCTCCTTTCAGAGGGGTGGAGAGACAATCCAGACAAACTGTGGGCTGTTATGTGTAGTAATGACGTTGCCCACCGCGCAAACAGAGAGGAGAGAAAATCTGTGACCACACAAACCGTCATGTGGCGACCACCCCTGGCCACTTTGAATAGAGGTCGTAGGCCACCAGGAGGAATCGTTGATGGTGCGGGACGCCGTGAAGTTCCCCACAGATGTCCGATGTGCTCCCATGGCGTGGGCGGCCACTGCAAAGGCTGTAGAGGCGGCAACAGTGCTGAGCCCGTCTTACCACTGACCAGGCAGGCCGTGCAGTCCCTCACCATCGTCTCTATGCCCCAATCTATGCCCGGCCACCACACCAAATCCCTGCACCGCTGCTTTACCTTGACGATGCCCAGGTGGCCCTCATGCGCCATCAAGACTCTGCATTGACTCTAAACTGACATGGACCAGACATCTGTCTAACGTCTGCAAACGCGCCGGACAACGCCTTGGAGCACTGCGGAGGCTGGCCAACAAGCTTGATGCCAAGGGCAAGGCCAACATCTACAAAACCCAGGTCAGGAGCATCATGGAGTACTCCTGCCTAGCCTGGATGAATGCCGCCAAGACCACTCTCGGGCAGCTCGAAAGCATCCAGAAAAAGGCCTTAAAGATCATCGGGGTGGACGAGGACCTTGCCCTGCAGCAGTATGCCATCAGCAAGCTGAGCCATCGTAGAGCGGTTGCAGCAACAACTGTCCTCTACAAGATGCACACCCCCAGCTGCCCAGTGGATCTCAAAGCCCTGTTACCCCCACCCCACATCCCAGGTCGCATTACTCGGAGGACACTACCAAGCCACGCCCTGGAAGCTCCTAAGTCTACCACCAAATGCCTTGACAGGAGCTTTCTCCACTCTGCTATTTCCACATGGAACAGCCTTCCTCCTGTGGTTGTTGGAGACATTACACCAAGGGGTACTCAGGCCTTTAAGAAGAGGCTGAACAAACACCTCCTCAGTATGTGACTGTAATCCTTAAAGCTCAAGGACTTTTTATCATCAACAAACTGTTTACATGCTCTGGACTGATAGCTGCAGATCATTGATAGGTTCTGAATATACTGTATTCCTAAAACCTGTATCTGCTCAAGCTTAATAAAAAAAAAAAAAAATAAAATAAAAAAAAAGAGGATGCGTGCTCTGAGGCTGGTGGGGATGAACGTGTGGAGCCCCCTGGCCACAAAGACATCATTCCAGCAGGACAGCTTGTCCCTGACCCGGTGGAAAGGTGCCAGCCCTTGTAAAACTCTCGCAGGCCATCCTTCCAGGATATACGTGCGGGGCAGGTAGAGCACAGGGTCCTCCCCTGATGCGAGCTGAAACTCCTCCATGGAGAATGTGGCCTGGAGGGGGTTGTGGAGCATGAGGATGAGCTCCGGCTCCAGCGTATCCAGGCCTGTGCCTGGCGTCGGGGCAGGGGTGGCGCAGGAGAGCAGATCAGCCACCATGTTGTCCCTTCCGGGGGGTGAACAGTGTAGTGAAACATATGGCTGGAGCCTCTCCGACCAACAGTAGATTCTGAGTGGCGCGTGGCCCGACCCCGGCGTGGCGAACAGGGCCGTGAGAGCCTGGTGGTTCGTCCGCAGGGTAATATGTGTACAGGTACATGTGCCACACGCCCAAACGTAGGCCAGTACCTCCCGCTCCCCCACTGAGTACTTCTGCTCGGCCACTGTGAGGGACAGAGAGGCCAAAAAACCCCTGCCCGTCTTAAAGGCACAGTTCCAACCGATGTAAAGCATACACCACAGGGGAGCTGAGCTCAACACTGTATTTTGAGATAGAGCAATTATTCTATTTTGACAATAAAAAGTGTCCTACACTTTAAATTGATTAGCTAATGCATTTGTTCAGTTTATTTATATGCAATTGATTTAATTATAAACCAGCTCCTGTGACATCTGTCCTGAAATCCTTCTGGGCTCAAATCGTTCTCCATCTTTCAAATGCAAAGTTTACTCATGTTTTAGCGTGGCTCTGGTCATGAAGCCTTTTTGAAAGAGGATGACGCTTTTCAAGTCGGGTAGATCCAAGTACAATCTCACTGTGTTTGTGTGCTAATTAGTTTTATATCTGGCAAACTAGGGTACTTGCAGTATTGTGAATCATAACACACACACACACACACACACACACACACACACACACACACACACACACACACACACACACACACACACAAATAAAAACAAATGTTCTGACCCATAATGGAAATTTCAAAAGAGAACATACTGCCTGTGGCATTGTGATAGGAGAAGCCAGTATTTTGATTTAATCTCTGTTCCTTAATCTCTGTACGAAATCCTAAAATGACACTCAATTTGGTACATATACCTCCTTTTAAACGTCCAGTAAAACATGGTATGTGATATGCGAAGCACACAAGATCTTTGCTAAATCCTACATTAGCTATTAGTTATTATAGTGTCTCTCCCCTCCTTTACATGTTAAAAGTTTCCCCAGGGTCCATGTTGTCATGATGACAGGGCAGTGGAACCACATAAATGTGATAGAATGAATCCACCGTTCCTCTCTGTTGCTTTCCCTCCACGTCCTCCAGTGTGGTGACCTATAAAATGATGAAGAGAACGTGTGGTGTTTCAACATTGGTGTCTCACAGTTACACACCTCTCTGACGAAGGTCAAAGACCAAAGAGGTCTCAAGTACCGCCGAGGCAGCAAGACAGCATGGCTTCATTTCCTCACAATGTTTTTACTCATCTCCTGCAAATCTGCTCCTCATTTCCTAACTCTCCCTGTGCTCCCCTCCCTCCCCCACCCCGGCTAGAGACTGCAGCTGCCCTGTAAACCCCGCCTCCAAACTCTGCCAATTCAGCTTTTGAATTTCAAAACTAGACTTTAGTAGTTTTGGGAATTGAACACTAACCCTTTTTCTTGTTTGTTTGTTGTTTTTATCGTGTAGATTTTGACAGAACGCCATTTGAGACCTTGTGCCCTTGGTCATCAGAGACCTCCTAAGCTCTTGGCAGCAGGCGGTCTGGAGTCCAAGGTGCCCATCACCGTGGAGACCGTCCACCAGAGAACAGTTCTGTTTCAGCCGCTCCCCACTCCTCTCCTCTCCTCTTCTCTCCTCTCCTCTCCTCTCCTCCCCTCTCCTCTCCTCCCCTCTCGTTTCCGTTTCCGGTGAATGCGAATGCGAGTGTGAGTGGCGGTGCGGTGGTGGCGCGGAGTTTTGAATTTGTTTTGAGTCATTTTCCTTCATTGATCTTTCACTGTTTCTAACTGCATGATCAGGTAAGCCCATTTAAAGTTGTCTAGCGTGTGTTATTTGTGCGATCGGTGGGGCTGTCGGGGTTTTTCCGCTCCCGGGAGGTATGGCGTCAGCCGAAACGCCACCTCCGTCCATCAAACAGGGACTGCGGGTTGTCCCTCCAGAGGGTAATGTTACCGTGGAGGAGGTTCTGCTGGCTGCAGGTGAGCAGGTAGGACATGGCAACCTGTCTTTTGCATCGCGTATGAACAAAGCGGTGGTGGTGTTCCTGAAAGAGGAGCGCCATGTCCACCAGCTGATCGAGAGCGGCGTGTTTGTCAGGGACGTGTTTGTTCAGGTGTCCCCGCTGTCAACACCTTCTACGCGGATCACCATCTCCGGTGTCCCGCCGTTTATTCCCAACAACTTGTTGGAGACCGAACTCCGTAGGTTCTGTAAGTTTGCCAGCGGGTTTAAGACAGTGAGTCTGGGCTGCAGGGATCCAAAACTGAAGCATGTGCAGTCTTTGAGAAGGCAGGTATTTATGTTTTTGGATTCTCCAGCTCAGACTCTGGAGGTGTCGTTCAGGGTGAAGCATGGTGAAGGGTTTTACATGGTGTACGCTAGTTCAGGGCAGCTGAAATGTTTTGAGTGTGGGGACGTAGGGCACAAACGTGTCGCGTGTCCGCATAAGCGGCAGGCGGCGGCGGGTGAACTAAATGGTGATAGAGCCGCGGCGAGCGGGGCCGCTCCGGCAGCGGCTGGTGTGGCTGATGTAGCGTCGGTGGCCGTTGACGGCGCCGCGCGCGTGATTGACGCGGCAGCCAGCGCTGAAAGTGTGGCTGATGGTGTGGCTGACATTGTGGCTGACGGTGTGGCTGATGGTGTGGCTGACGGTGTGGCTGATGGTATGGCTGATGGGTCGGCTGATGTAACGTCGGCCGCCGACGGCGCCACGCGCGCGACTGAGGCTGATAACACGGCAGCCAGCACTGACGTTTTACCTGAGAGAGAGGAGCAAAGTCAGCAGGTGCAGATGGAAACGGACAACATGAGCAGCTTTCAGTCTGCAGACACTGAAACACACTCCCTATTCACAGAGGATGCAGCTTCAACCTCCTCTGGAAGAGATAAGTTAGTAATGATGGGAAGATTGGGCTTAACAGCCAGGCTTCATGTGGAGCAGCATACGAGTCTGAGTCAGATGTATCTGTCTGTGAAAGTCTTAGAAACATGGATGATCTCTATTCTCTAGAAGACATAAATCACTTTTTGGATGCAACTTTCAAAAAGTCTGTTAACGTTAGTGATTACTTCAGTGACACTAATAAATTCATTAAATCTGTGGATATGCTAAAAAGACTGGTGGGGTTTGATCTGTTGGACGAGAAGAAGCGCTTCCGCCTCAAAAAACACATTACAACGCTAAGGAAGGCAAAGAGTGGTCGTACTTCCGGAAGGATAAAAAACATGATCATGCAGCACAAGGTGTTTTCCTATCCTTACTGGTCTCTTCCAGATTTATACTGCTTGTTCTCTTATCTCTCTTCATGCAGCACATTAAAATAGGCTCCTTGAACAACAATGGTGGAAGGGATATTCACAAGAGAGCAGTCATTTCTGAGATGGCCTGTCAGAAGGGTATTGATGTGCTGTTTCTGCAGGAAACGCACACCACTTCTGCGGATGAGGCAGATTGGGGATTATGGTGGAAGGGCTCGTGCACCCTCAGCTATGGCACTAGTTGCAGTGCGGGGGTGGCAACTCTATTTGGCTCAACTGCAGTGGTTGTGTCTTCCATTGAAGTGGTGAAGGGTCGTTTGTTGGTAGTCACAGCCGAAGTGAAGAGCTCGGTCTTTGTTTTTGTAAATATCTATGCTCCAAATTTGGGTCGGGAGAGAGTGGCTTTTTTTGCCCTGCTGGAGGAAGAACTTGGTAAACACCAGCAGGATCAGCTGGTTGTTGCTGGGGATTTTAACTGTACTCTAGATTTCACTGTGGACAGGACAAGTGGGGAGCCCCACCCACAGTCATCTCGATATCTTAGTGGCATTATCGCACAACGGGACTTGGTGGACACATGGAGGGTGAGACATCCACAATCTAGACAGTACACATGGGTGCGGGTCAGCAACAACAAGGTTATGGCAGCCAGGCTAGACAGAATTTACATTTCTTGTGGCCTTAGTTCCAGACTCATTCACAGTGGAATTAGCCCAGTTGGCTTCACTGACCATCATCTTGTTAGCGTAGACATGGTCAGTTCACCCGGTGCACGAGTTAAGTCCTGCTGGGCTTTTAATAATAAGCTCCTGCAGGATAAATTATTTTGTAAAAGTTTTAGACACTTTTGGCAACAATGGTGTCTGAAAAAGGGAATTTTTGTTTCTTTGGGGCAGTGGTGGGAGGTTGGTAAGGCGCAGATCAGGGTGTTCTGTCAGCAGTACACCTCCCACTCCACTGCTAAGATCAAGGCTGCAGTGCAAGAGCTTGAAACTGACATCTTGAGGATAGAGGAAGGGCTACGCAGGGACTCTGATGCCAGTGTGGGCCCTCTGCTGCATGAGAAGAGGCTGGAGTTGAGCTCTTTTCTGCAGGAGAGAGTGAAGGGAGCCCTCATTAGGTCTCGCTTCCTCAAGCTGAAGGATATAGATGGCCCGAGTTCTTTCTTCTTCAACCTGGAGAGATCTGTGGCACAGAGGAAGCTGATGACCTGCCTCAAGCTTCCGGGAGGCAGAGTGACCACTGACCCTGGAGAGATAAGGAGCCATGTAGTGGAGTTCTACGCTGACCTCTTCAGGGCGGAGCAATGCAGCGCGGACTGTCGTGAGGAACTTCTGGAGGGCCTCCCACAGCTCAGTGAGAGAGAGAAAGCAGCTTTGGATATTGAGCTGACTCTGGAGGAGTTGACGGCTGCTGTCAAGCAGTTGGCACCGGGGAAGGCACCTGGGATAGATGGGCTCTCTATTGACTTTTTAAAGACATGTTGGGAGTTTCTTGGACCCGACTTACATGCTGTGTTGCTGAAGTGCTTTAGATCGGGCTCTCTTCCGGTGTCCTGTCAACGAGCAGTTCTTTCCCTGCTTTCGAAGAAGGGAGATCTGGCACTGCTTAATATCTGGAGGCCAATTGCCCTCCTTTGTACAGACTATAAAGTACTATCCAGGGTCTTGTCCAATAGGCTGAAGAACTGTCTTTCGATAATCGTGGATTATGACCAGACTTACTGTGTGCCAGACAGGACAATCTTTGACAATATTTTCCTGATTCGGGATGTTATTGATATTTGCAGCCTTGATGTCAATGTTAATGCTGGAATTGTGTGTCTGGACCAGGAGAAAGCATTTGACAGGGTGGATCACTCTTATTTACTTTCTGTACTGAGGGCTTTTGGTATCGGTGATGGGTTCCTGTGTTGGATAAGGTTACTGTACAGTGGTGCACAGTGCATGGTGAAGATGGAGGCTGGGCTGAGTCGGCCCATCCCTGTGCAGCGAGGAATAAGGCAAGGTTGCCCTATTTCAGCTCAGCTTTACAGCCTAATTGAGCCTTTGCTGAGCAGATTGAGAGACCGGCTCAGTGGCCTCTCACTGCCAGGGTTCTCTGAGCTGGACCACCCTCGTACCGTTTCTGCTTATGCAGACGATGTTAACATTTTTGTCACAAGCCAGGCAGATGTACAGGGTTTACAGAGTACCCTGGCACTGTATGAAGGGGCCTCTTCTGCACGGGTGAACTGGGCAAAAAGTGAAGCTTTATTGCTGGGGGGTTGGAGGGGTCATGCACTACCCAACCTGCCTGGAGGTCTTTAATGGGGGAAAGAGGGACTTAAAGTGTTGGGTGTATTTCTGGGCACGGAGGGTTTTCAGGCAAAAAACTGGGAGGGCATCAAGGAGAAAGTGTGCGCTCGGTTGTCTAAGTGGAAATGGTTGCTACCCCAGTTGTCATATAGGGGAAGAGTTCTGGTCGCCAATAATTTGGTTGCTTCGGCTCTTTGGCACAAGTTTGCCGTTTTGTCACCGCCCAGGAGTCTGGTGGAGGACATCCAAAGGGCCCTTGTGAACTTTTTCTGGTCCGGAAAGCACTGGGTCCGGGCAGCAGCTCTCTATCTACCCGTGACTGAGGGGGGGCAGGGGCTGATTGATATACACTCCAAAATTGCTGCTTTCCGACTCCAAACTGCTCAAAGACTACTGTACAGCTCTGGCCCAGGCTGGCTCGATACGGCGCGGCTGTTGCTAAGGAGAGCTGGACGCTTGGGCTAAGACAGACAACTTTTTCTCCTACAGCCTGAAACCGTGGACTTTGGTGGACTATCGCCATTTTATTGCTCAGTACTCCAGGCTTGGCAGATATTACGTTTTTCGCGTGTCTTGGGAGAGACTCCAGGAATGTGGCTCTTGGAGGAACCTCTGTTTTTAAACATGTTTATCTCGACCAGGACGTTGCAATCTGCCAGCCTGCGAGCTGGCCTTAGAGCTGCTGGCTGCACCAAGCTGGGCCATCTGATGAGGATGATGGCGGGGTCAATGGACGTCCTGAGGGAGAGGAGCAACATCACCTCTACCAGGCTTCTTCAGAAGGTGGTGGATGAGGTCTGTGCTTCACTGCCACCGCATCTGAGAGCCTTTGCACTAAATCGGACTCTGTGCGAGCAATGGCTTGAGGAGGGCGAGTACAGCTTCCCCCCTTTGCAGGTCACCCCAGCAGTGGGGGATTGGCAGGAGGGGGGTCAGCTGCTATCTTTTGCAACTCCTCAACTGGACAGGTTTGAGAATGTGGAGAGGAAGGCAGTGTATCAAATCAGCCTCAAGGTCCTTAATCAGCGCTCCTTGGCGGGACTGGAGGAGTCGAGGTGGACCGTTTCTTTTGGCCCAGACTTTTCCCCGAAAGGCAGCTGGTGGTCCCTGTACAAGCTGCCCATTGAGAAACGGGCAGCAGACCTCCAGTGGAGGATTGTACATGGCGCAAATTAATAGCAACAAACAGATTCCGAGCGCACCTGGATCCGGAAGTGAGGGAGGGGTGCACGTTTTGTAACCAGCCTGAGACACTGGAGCATTTATTTGTTCAGTGTCCTCGGCTGCTAGTTCTGTTTGAGGTGTTGGGGAGTTGGTTTCACGGGCTCGGGGAGGTTTTTTCTGTTCCTTTGTTTATTTTTGGCCCAAAATACAGTGCAAGGAAGAGGATTACACACACATTAATGAACTTTCTCGCTGGATCTGCCAAGTTGGCCATTTGGCTGACACGCAAGAACAGGGCTCGGGGTGCTGGCTGTGTGGAGCCGGTCCTGGTCTTAAAGGGTCTGCTCAGAGCCAGGTTGAGGGTGGAGTATGACTTCTACAGGATGACGGACAATGTGCTGGGTTTCAGGATATGGACTGTTGGAGGGGTGCTGTGTTCTGTGGGGGAGGATGATGGTTTAATTTTGAATTTCTGATTAGGGGTTGTTCTTTTTCCTAACAGGTGTACACTGTATTGTAATGTAAGTCCTGCAGTGGTCCAATAAAGGGACTTCAAAACCAAAAACCTCTCCTCTCCTCTCCACTTCTCTCCTCTCCTCTCCTCTCCTCTCCACTTCTCTCCTCTCCACCGCAGCCTTCCAGCCCTGGGTCAGTATCTGGGGGAGGACTCCACCAAGTATCAAGGAGAAATAGTTCTTGTAGAAAGTTTAATGTCCTCCTATGGTCTGTGACGTAAAAACATTTGCCGTACCTTTCATTTCAAAAGCCGAGAGAACTTATTTTTCTCTTGGAGACGCTGATGTAAGTAACTAAGCATCGCTACTAAGTAACTAAGTCACTAACTAAACTGTATTTATTCAGCAATTTTCAAGTCACAGTGTTTTACAACAACAGAACAAAAGACAGCAAAAGATGGACGCAAAAAACATAACAGAAACAGAAATATGTCTATCCAAAAGCCTGTTTAAAGAGAAGAGTGTTAAACAGTTCTTTAATGTCCCATTCCGTCCGGGTAATGGGCCATTCACACCATGTTGGACGACCCCTAATCACCACCTTTTGTGTGGAAAAGCGTTTATGTCACATTCTGAGTTCTATGTCCGACGCGGAGCATCGGAGCTTCTGGAACTCTGAGACGGATCCGATATCTCCGACTTGGGCAGAACTAATTGGATCACTATGCAGATCAAACTAATCATTTCTCCAAGGTTGCAGGCACTTTTTTTAAATCTTGTATTTTATGTAGTTTATTGTATGACGAATAGTTAACACTATTAGCAACCACGATACATACATGAGGCTCAGCCTCCACCCAAAGATTTCTATGTAGCATATCAGCATAGGTTAGCATATTTTCATGCAACGTCTTCAAACACAATCAAGTCTGTCAATTGTGAGTGCTTCTCACATCCCAGACGTCTCCAATATGGTGTACAAGCAGCACAAAGGAAAAGCATTCCAGAATCTGGGTGTGCCACTAATCAACCAATGCCAGGATCACCTCATTTTTAAACACAAGTTGGGGGAACAGATAGCAGGTGTTGGTCAGAGGACCTCAGGGTGTAACGCTCACCACTTCCCAACAGTCGATTAAAGCGCTGCAATCCACATTCTAACCCTCCAATGGATGCCATAGCA
>JAXIVH010000005.1:17218011-17303011 GCA_036785325.1 Urophycis tenuis | reverse complement strand
CACACGCCTGTGATTGTGATGGTGACACCACAGTTACTCTGTGCTCAGGTTTTTATCAAACCCGGAACAGTCAATACACAATAATATACACTATCCTGTTCTGTTTTTGTATTGTCTTACGTCAACATTCATCAGATCAGAGTAGCAAGACTGTTTACCATGCACTGTCACATTAGCAACATTCTAGTAACGCACATTAGCAAGATGCTAGCAATGCACATCTTAGCGATATGCTAGCAATGCACAAGTTAGCAACATGTTAGAAATAGTTGGATATCCTTTTCCCAAAAGGCAAATTAATTTAGACTTGGAAGGTAAGTTATAGTCAGCCAATCAAACCTAACTTCCTGGGAGTTAATTTAGAGTTGGCCAATCGATAGTGCTATTTTGGGAATGTTGTCTGAGGTGGAAACAGGAGGAATCAGCCGAGAAGCGGGTGATGCCACGCAAACCGCTGTGACAAACGCTGTTGATCGATGATTGGATGAATTATGCATGGTTAGCACACTGTAGCATAGCCCTCGAGGAGGGCTGGTGACTCCACAGCCCTCCTGAGAGGTGGATATCTGGATGCATTACCGTCCCCCTGGCCATCATCTGTGATGTCACACATTCCTGGTGTTCTGATAGAACGACCTCCATGTGGTGGGGTCATATATATAATGATAATATGGTGGCCATGGTGCTCTGTCAAATTGGGCTCCATCCCCAATTTCCACATGCGAGAGGTTCCGCTCTTTATGACCTGTATCTGAATCTGCTTTGAAAAAAGTGTGTCCTCGCTTACTTAGTAGTATGAAAATTATAAGAGCCCATAGCTCTGTTATACCCTGCTCTTAGAGATCAGAGACATGACGCCAAACATTTATTAAAATAGATACACACACACACACACACACACACACACACACACATACACAGTCTGTGTCTGTCATGGGTAGTGGTCGTCATCAAGATGATGTCTAAAAAGGCGTGAGTGTAAATGCATGGGGATGCTTCCCATAATTAAAACTCAAAAGGCCTTGTTTTATTTATAAATTTATTTGGTCGTCTGTTTTCCCTCTTTCACTTTCACGCTTGTTGAAATCGATTTAACTTTTGAAATTGTCGCTGGGAAATAGGTTAGCTGGTGCAATTACAAAAGTTTTAATTAAAAACCAAATGCAAATATATTCATAACTGTGTTGCTGTCTTATCAGTTTTACGCCCTGTGTTGCTTCAACACATGGAGGACAATTACCAAAGGGGGAGAGGAGGGAGGGGAGAATGGAAAGGGAGGCTGGGGAGTGAGGGTGGAGAGAGGAGGAGGAAGGGGTGTAGCGAGAGAGAAGGGGGAGGAGGAGATAAGAGAGAGGTGAAGAGGGTTAGAGTTAGGAGGGAGGAGGGGGGGGGGATATAGTGTGATCTAATTAGCTTCACCTACATGACACCACCTCCCAATGTGGCCCCTGTCATTGCATCCACTATTACAACCTAGCATTGGACACTCTCTCTCTCTCTCTCTCTCTCTCTCTCTCTCTCTCTCTCTCTCTCTCTCTCTCTCTCTCTCTCTCTCTCTCTTGCTCTCTCTGTCTCTCTCTCTTTCCCACACCACCAACCACAGTGACACACGTATACATATATTTGGTAACGGAGGAAGAGTCCCAGTACTTCAGCACAATGCTCTGTGTGGTGCGAGCGACTCCTGACTCCATGAGTAGTGAGGAGTACAAAGCGCTGTGAGTACTGTGGACTGGATGTTCTCTGTGTGAGGTGCAGCTGTAGTTTGTCATTCAGAGCATGTTCCCCTTCCAAGGCTCTAATTCTACTGATAACAGTCCTACATCCTACACCTCGTTGCCCTAGAAACCTGCTACGCACCCCCTACATCTCCAACTCTCTGGTGCACACACGCATGCAGGCACGCTCACACACACACACACACACATACATAGAGAAACATGTGTATGTAATGAACTGATAAATCAAGATATTGTTGCAGACATTGGAGCATGTGCCGGGGGTAAGCAGTTTTAATTCCGCAATCAAAGCAAATGCAAATAATCTGGGAAATCCCCAAAGATCTTCTGGAGACTAAGATGAGATGTTTGGTTTCTGTGGATTGAGCTGGAAACGATGAATATCAAAATATCCGAAAGGAGGACAAACATTGAAGATCCATCCAATATCTCTCCTCCTACCATGATAGATGCCATCAAAGGTCCAGCTAAGACCCTGGTTAGCTGTTGACTTTGTCTATGTTGAGATCAACTGTATTTGAGATTAACTGTATTTCGTTGTCCCTGTACTTGTACTCTGCACAATGACAATAAAGTTGAATCTAATCTAATCTAATCTAATCTAAATCGGCCATCTTTTTTGTTTTCTTGCAGTGTGTAGGCCTACGCCTTTCGAAATTGGGCAGTTGGTGAATTATTGACATCCATTATATTCCAAATGAGCGTTTAGCTCCTCCCATCGTGCATCTTTGTTTTGTTCTCCCTAGATAAGTGCATACGAACTGCCCTAGCTTGGTAGCCACAAACAAACAAATCCACAAGTTTCAATTTTAATTTTGTGTTTACTCACAACTACACATGCTCACAGACTTAGAGTTTAAAGCACATATTATTGTCTATTAAGGAGTTATTGTTGTTTGATGACTGTTGTTCGCCTCGTCCCACAGATTGTCTCATCAACATGTTCACTTGATATATGGCAAGCTGCTCTAACATTTAATCAACAGTGGTAATGGCGATTGTAGAGATCAACAATTGCCTTTTTAGAATTCCAAGTTAGAATTCCAAGCCAACATATCCATAAGGTAATATTGACTAGTAGCAATTCAAATGAAAGATATGTACAATTATTAATTTAGCTCTAGTGAAAATGTTGATTATTGATATCAATAATTAATTTATTACTAGTGGAAATATAAGTTGCAGATGTCTCTAACCAAAGTACAACTATTCTACTAATCTATTCAAACTCTATTTCAGTTTGTATGATTACATTATGATGTTTTAGAATTCCAAGATGACATATCAATTATGTAATTTTGACAAGTTGCAGTTCTAATTAATGATATCTACAACTCAATTCTAACCAGTCAAAAGTTATTGATATCAACAATTCAATAATTGTTGCTTAGTGTCAATTGTTAATACCAACAAAATAATTATTACTAGTGGCAATGTTAATTGTAGATATCTACAAATGTGCTGACTTTACAGACATTATACATGGAATTGTGTCTAAAATTTAAATAGTCAACATTAATTTATTGATGTTGGCTTGGAATTGTAACTTGTGAAAATTATATTTGATATATCTACAATTTTATTTTATAACTTGTCAATTTACTTGTCAAAACAATAAATTCCACTAGTCAAAATGTCATTGTTGATATCTTCAGTGGTGTAGGTACATATCAAAAATTTATGTAGTATTTGGCATACATATCGAAAATTTAAATTTGCACAATGATGATGAGCAAAAAAGGAGCAAGAAAAACAAGAAGGACTTTCTAATGCTGAGATGTTTCTGCATCTGACAAGAGTTGCTTCAGAGTTGTCCAAGACCTTTTTCAACTTCTTCCACTCCAAAACAAATTTATGGTGCCAGTTTCCAACATGTGTTGAATATTTATGAGGTGGACAAATGTTTCAAAGTGGACCAGTGATGTGTCGGACATATCGGCAATGCAATTGTTATCTTAAATATCTGAAAAAGATCTGAAATTGGAAATTACATTTTGACTAGTCACAAGCCTTTTTCAACCTGTGGAAATTAAATGTTCTATAAGCATTATTCTTACTCGGGAAAAATTAATTACTTTCTAGAATTACATTAAAGATTTACATTTTCATTTGTCGAAATGACGTTTCTATGGGCATAACATAATGTTATGTGAATATTTTCCCAGTGTTATTTTCGTTAAACACGCCATATGTTTATATCTATACAAATACATTTTGATGAACTCATATTTATTTCTTTATTCTAGCTACAATAGCTTGTAATGAAATATACTGTTCTGTACTGATCTAATCACTGCAGACCCTGTGCCATACGGGTCAATAAATACAAGTACCATTTCCTCTCCTAATGACTCCCCCCCCCCCCCCCCCCCCCCCCCCCCCCCCATACCTAGCCTTGTCCAATGCTCACTGGGTCTGACTGGTTTACCTGTTATAACAGGTAAACTAACTACCTATAATATAACATGGGTTAGACAGGTTGGTGGAGCTCTTAAACCAAATTGGAGGGATTTTTCGCCTCCTGGGAAATTGTAGTACATTTGTTCTTTTCTATACAGTTTCCTGGTCGTCTGAGAGCATGTTTGAAGAACTGTCGTTTTAGTTTTTTGAAGCTGGTCTCTTGTGCTTCTATGCTGTGTGCAGTCATCTCTTGTTTTTTTGTATGTCAACTATCCATCAATGAATGGATTTCATTGCTCCTGATAAGAGAGAGAGAAACAGCATAACAAATAGTACACAATGCATTAAAAAAAACACTCACCTGTAGATGTGTACCCTCACCCTCACATCTTCGCTGGTAAATACTTCCAGGCTGTTATTCTGCTGTTCCAGAAATTATGATCATAATCTCTGCTCCTACTTATTTTACATGACATTAGATTGCAATTATATAAATTATAGCATGAGCTAACAATTCTGTGTCCTCATTAAATACAGCGCAATAAATACAATTATTTATTAATTTGGTCAGCCTCTAGTTGCTAGATTTAATGTTTGCCAATTTATTTTCTCTGTATTCTAATTATTTTTCAAATGCAGAAAATTATTTTTGCCAAAAATAACAGCAGTGGTGTGCATTTGATAACGTGGAGGTCCAAAATGTCTCCATAATATGGACAGAAGCAGCCAAATGTCTTCCGATGAACACAATCCAAAATGTTTCTTTAAAATGTGAACACATGCAGCTAAATATCTTCCGATTAACACAATCCAAAATCAAACTTTTAAGGAAGACAGCAATGCCTCCAACAGAATGGAGCACAACACACAACAGAGCAAGGAAAAGAAAAGGGCTTTGGATGTTTTTATTTATTTTTCTATTTAGTTTCCCCATTTGTCTCTAAATGCTAAATGTGTGTTTGAACTACAGGCAGCTCACGCACTTCTTCACATCTCAATATAAAATGTACACAGAGAGGCATCCATTTTGATTCCACATGGGAGTCTCCTCTTCTTGTGATGTAAAGAGGTTACCCAGCGCTCGTCAAAACAACACATCACTTTCCCCACTGTTTAAGAACATTTCTTTATGAAGAGGCACATCATCTGTGCCAGCGAGACTTCTTATTAGGAAATATTTCCCCTGGGGCCCATAATGTACAGACAGAGGCCCAGATAAACACAGTGTCAGAATAAATACATTGGGAATGGGGCACTTTATTAAGCAGCACGACCGGACTCCATGCAAACACTTCTGACCTGAAGTGATTGATGGTGTCATGGTGGGCTCTTACCAGCCGTTCTCACGCATGGTTGGAATACACAGTACATACATTAAATAGATGTATAATAATCCAGAGCTGCAAGCTAAACACTCACTCACTGACGCCATATTCAGAGGACAATGTGCAATCATACTCCCAGATTGCAGACTTCACGAATCACACAGACACTCAGAATATCTGTGGTAAGGGACAGTTGGTGTGAGGCTGCTTTTCTGAGCATGTGCAAGGGGCTGGTCTGCCGTTGACCTCGGCTGGGGCTCAACAGAGATGTTTCATAGAAATGTTTGATCAATGAAGCAGTGATGTATGGCCAGGATGTTGTCTGATGGCAAGTGTGACTGGCCTGCTCTGTGTCTTGTTTCTTTGAGCTTTTGGACCATAATTGAATCGCTGTGATGCAGAAGCTAAGCGTCTGTTGGATGACATCCCACTACTATAGTTAATAATATCATAATGAAATGTAGAATTAGGACAGCGTTGGCACTGAAGCTTTGACAGATGAATGGGAAAGCTGTGAGCAGAGAGAGAGAGAGAGAGAGAGAGAGAGAGAGAGAGAGAGAGAGAGAGAGAGAGAGAGAGAGAGAGAGAGAGAGAGAGAGAGAGAGAGAGAGAGAGAGAGAGAGAGAGAGAGAGAGAGAGTGAAGAAGTGATGAAGAGTGATGAAAAGGAGTTGAATATTACAGATAGAGCAGCACTGTTGACCTCTGCAGAGGGGTGAGGACCGTTAAGAGAGAGTTGAGTGTTTGTCTCCTTTGTCCACCTTCTTGGCATTTCTTGGTCCACCATACTCCTATTCCACATGTCATTCTATTCCGGCCCTCTCTGTCTCGCTCATGTGTCTCTAATAATTAAAAATCTCTAGCTCTCTTTCCAGCTACATCCTTCTATTATATCTCCATTCTTCTATTCTCTCCATCTTTCAATCCATCTCCATCTCCCCCTTTCTCCATCCTTCTATCCTATTTCCTCAGCCATCCTGTGTCGCCTCGGTAACCCTCCCAGGACTTGTTCTGCTTCAGCAACATCCTCCGTTGGTACCCGGCTCACTGCTCATGATGCAGGAGAGTGGGAAGAGGCTGAGCTGGACGTCATTCTTTACAATCAGACACAACAGATCTAGAGATCGAGAAAAAGTGACAACCTCTCCCCAGATGGAGAGACACATGTGATTAAAAACACTCCAGTGATCTGCTCCTTTTTGTCCTCCTTCCCCTCTCCTTCCTTCCCTCCATCTGTAAGGTTTTTTCTTTCTTTATACAATGAGTCAACGTGTCTTAAATCAAACCTGGCCATTTTGAAATGAACAGAGGGAAGGCATTGACATGGAACAAAGTACAGTTGGTTTGATTAAATAAAAACAGTTAATCGTCATTATATATTTATATCACTTAAAGTTATGGTAGGCAAGAGGTTGGAGAAACCAGCCAGAGTAAAAACCATTGTGAAAGTATCCAACCAAATAAAATTCCACCACTCCCTTCAGGCCTCCCTCTGAAGCCACTCCCCCAAAACACGTGACTAGCGTACTAAATTTAGCAGTGGGTCTGCATAGCCTTGTGGAAGACTCCGGTCATGTGCACTTTACAGTGAGTACACTGAGTGTACAGGCAAAGTGTGCGCAGTTACAGTAGCTGGGTAGGTTGGTAGGTAGATGGGCAGGTACCTCATCCAATTATTTAATTCAGGCAAAATGAAATGTTTGGATGGGTTATTACAGGCCTCCAACATCCACAGATACCTTATTTTTTTAATTTGTTTAATCCAAACATTTTATTTTATGATTACTATCAGGAAACAGAGATAATTTAAAAAAAGACATGTCAAACATTGCTTCTCTAGATCTCTAAATGCCTACCCCCTTTAATACAGTACTACAGAGCCATGGCCTCTATTTTAACATCACAGGACACTAAGTGGTTAGCGGGAGTTCACATTAGTTATTAGCCTGTTAAGATACCAAGCCTTTTACCTTTCAAACTTTTCAGTCAATATTCAACAAAAATGTACCATCAAATATTAATTGCTTGTAAGTCAGCAACACCCCGTGACCTCATATGCATATGGCCATGCCTGATGGAGCCCCTGGTAGTGGTCAGGATTGGGGCCAGGCTAAGTACTGGCCAGCAGGCCTGGGTTGACCCCTCCAACAGCAGTGCGTGTGCTGTGTTCAGCCAGGCACACGTCTCTCCTCCTCTATTTTCTCATTATCCCGCTCTTTCCATCCGTCGGTCTGTCGCTCCTCGTCAGTGCTCGGTTTGTGTCCCTCTGGCCGCCGGAGTGTGGCTCAAATTATTTTGCTGAGTTTATCTGAAAATGGATATTGTAAGGTCGCCTGGCAGCAGGCATGAAAATGACTGCTTAGCAACTCCATTACATCTGTGCTTCTGACCGTTTTCGTTGGGTTGTTTGTGATAAATGACGTTCACTTATAAACGCGGCCTGGACAGACGAGGTCATCAGCTCGGCTCGGTCTTGCAGGACTCCGTCGTGTCCAATTGGTGGAAAATCCAAGAAACTGTCCAATTACTGACCACAGTTATTATCACAATAAAAGTGCCACGGTGACAAGTGTCCATCGAAATCACACTGACTGCTGTTGGGGCAGGGGGGGGGGACATGCATGAGCATCCATGCACACGATAAAGCTCTGGCAGCTGGCGGTACTGCTGAGCCTACCACTTTATAAACATTTTAGTGTGATTATCCTTTTAGCATTATTATTTCCGTTATATTTACTATTAGCATTATCGCTATTATCCTCAGTATTTTTATTATTATTATTTTATTTTTATTATTATTATTATTATTATTATTATTATTATTATTATTATTATTATTATTATATTCATTATAATCATTTGAATAATCATATCCTCACCATTATGATGATCCTCACCACCGGCTATGGGGTTGTTCATTTTTTTGAGGGGGATTTTAATGGAGTAAAAGCGTTATGATGGTTGTGTTGTTGGGTCTTATGGTTCCATGGCACCGACCATTGTAAACTGACGGGCAGACTGACTGACCAGCGATGAAGTACCACTGACAACTTCAAATGTGTATTCTGTGTTTGTAGTGTGTTGGTGTGTGTCAAAATAAATGTCACTCCGGATGGTCATGAGGTGTATGGGACACAGGATTGACATAAAAGGAACACAGTCTTGAGTCAATTTGTTTCATGGCATAGCTTTCCACATTGGTGACAGAAGAGGTAGGGGGTGAAATAATCAAGAGCTCTGTAGATCAAGGAGGCTATTCTAAAGATGGACCAGTGGGCGGCTCTGCCGGACCAACATGATGGCGCCCGGAAACCGCAATTGATGAAGGAATATGGGGGGCAACCTGAGGTCAATCAACACCGGGTGGACAGGGGGGTTCTGCGACAATGCCATTGTTGGAAATCCCTCGGCCATACTGAGCAACATACTGAGGAGCCAGTCAAAACCTGCAGCCGCCAAAAATTTCCACAATGGACCAAACCTGCCACAGTCGACTTGACCTCTACCCTAGTGATACTGCCAAAGACCCTTAAGCCCGGCTTTTCCGCCAACTATGGCTGTGCTTTGAACCTATGCTAAGCTGCCATGGTACGGTGGGGGGATTCCTTGGGAAGTCTATCTCACCCAGGTATGAGGCTTGATGACCAGAGTAAGGAGCTGTTGGCCAGCTGCTTTTGGCAGGAAGGAGAGAGCCAGCATGTAAGCCCCACCGCAACCCGGTCACTAAATGAGGCATTACATGAGTCAGCATAGGCTGCTTGTGATTTTCTACAGCCGAGCTATCCCATCGAGGATAAGCCTGTCAGCCAGGTGCCACCCCCAATACTCCTGCCCCGGCACCAACCATCACATTCCACAAACCATTGCTTTCACTGTGATGGTACCAGGCTGAGCTGTCCTATGCCTACACTCAATACCGTTGGCTGGAAAGCCCAGCCAACGGTGGAGGGGCGCGGTGAGTGTGACCTCACTCCCAAATTCAACTCCCTTTCAAGGAGGATGCACTCTGGTGGGCCACACCAGGGGCCTCTACAGGACTGTAAACTTGATGGCCAGGCTTGTAAAGCCCTTGTAAACACTGGGTCCAACATCAACCCCGTCCGTCCAGAGGTCCTACCAAGTGGAAACTCTTGTCAGCCACGACCCCTACTGCTGTCCAGATGAAGATGGTAACGCAGAAAAGTGCTACCATGAAGGGCACGAAACCATTGCAAATTTGCGTCAAAGACCAAGAGATGGTGCATGAATTCTGGCTCCTCCACGTCGCTGCCACCTACATGTCCATCCAGGAGATATGGCAACAGAGCTGTGAGGGACTCGTCACATCAGCAATGTCAGAAACTAAACTGGTAAGGCATGTGATGTGGCCGGCCCTGTAACCTGCGAGCCACATTCACAAAACTGTTGGAGAGGGTGCTAGCAAGCTTTTCCCTGCAACTGCTGTGTGTCAAACCTTGATGACTTGCTGGGACAAGCCAACAGCTTCAAGGGAGCCTGTGAGAGGTTTTCAATGCCATTCGGCAAGCCGGATTGAGGCTGGACCCATAAAAGTGCAAACTGTTCAGGAGTGAGACAGTGGTCCTGGGGCATGTAGTGGGCACACAGGGGGTTATGACGAGCTGCAAAATGTGGCTGCAGCCAGAGATTGGCCACCTCCGACCACCATCACCAAGCTGCAGAGCTTCCTGGTCATGGCCTCCAATACCGGCCATTTGTGAGGGACTTGGTCACTATAGCCAGCTCGCTTCACTGCCTCACCAACAAGGGCCACCCATTTTGCTGGAATGACACCTATGACGCAGACTTTACCAAACTCTGGGATGCCCTGATTCGACCCCCGTGCTTGCCTACCGTGATGCCCTTCATTTTGGACATTGACTAGCTACGTTGGGGGGTCTTGTTCCATAGCCAAGCAAATAGGGAACAGGTGGTGGCCTACTACAGCTGGGCACTGAGCCAGGCCATAAGGAATTATTGCGGCCCCCAGAGGGAGCTGGTGGTCTAGGCATTTCCACCAGTTTTGGTTTCCCTGCTGAGCTAAATAGTAACCAGGGGTGGAACACAGAAAATACACTCAAATGTACATAAAAAGATGACATACATACAGTACATTCTCTCTCTCTCTCTCTCTCTCTCTCTCTCTCTGCGGGCATGGGAAGAATGCTGTGTTGTGAAGAGAGGAACCTGTTGTTGCTCGATATCGGTGATCTTGATGTGTTTGCTGAATGATGTTTCAGACACTACACAACATTGTGTCACCATATCAGAGGTGGTCATGGCATGGAAGAGTGTTGCCCATACTGCATCATTGTTGCTATCAGAAGAAAGTTCCCCTCCCCCACCAGCACGTACATTGGTTTGAAGGCGGCAGAGCACATATTCCAAATGATCTGATATCATTCTGTGAACGCCTATTCCACGGGTGCTCTTCAATAACTGAACTTTTGACTGGACTGCTGAGCAGCCTGTCGATCGTGTTCCATCATGTATAATAATAACAGGAAGGCTGTACAGTTTGTCTTCCAGTTGGAACCTTTGAATAGAATGTAAAAGCCAATACCACTTCCCCCACTGAGTTACATTCTGTTCAAGGGGGCAGCAGACATTCAATTATGCATACAGCCTATGCCATGTTTGGTGTTTTCTATAAATGTACATATTTAGATATTGATGCTTAACACTAATATTAAATAATTTACAATAATGGTAATACCAATAATAACAGCACAGCTGTCTTTAGTTCAAGCTGAACCTTAACATATGTTGAGCTAGTAAATTCATTGGACCTGCAGTCAGGAAAGGTTGCAGTGATATGAAGTAGTCTTCTTTGGTGCAGTTGACCAGTTGACCAATACCAGTGTCTAGTTCTCAGTCACCGTGTTATTGAAACACATACATTCACTTGGTAGTTTTCGGGGATTAGGGTTCTGTTCATGTTGAACATAATACCTGTGTGTAAAACAATCTTTATGCATTATCATGAGCACTCTCAGATTCAGAGTGACAGTTTTTATACTCCCCCCTTTTATTTGACATCCTGTATATGATGTATTCACTTCTTTGCCTGGCAGTAGTCATCCTGATCAAAATTGTCTTAGTGGACCCAATGGTCTTCAAGGTGCAGTGAATAGACAAGAATGTTAGAATCTGTTTTTAGCGCAACTAGCCGCAACTTGTCCAAAAGTAGTCTATGAACATCGGCTATGCTGCAAGATGTATTGTGCAACATTTTCTTTGCACAATTCTGAGATGCCCAAACACGAAGTACTCTTTTTTGGGGGATCTTATATACATAACATATTAGCTAACCACAAAAAAACAATCTCTCTTTCTTGGCTGGAGAGAAAGGGATTTCAGAGCTCCTGAGCTCCTGATACTCATTGAGCATGTCTTGGTTATACACAATAGCAAACAGACTGAATCAAGCAAAATGTAAACAAAACAAGCATTTTTGGAAGATGTGCATTTAAGGGGCACAATTGCCCCAAATGACTAGCCTCTATTGCAGCCGGCTTTGTGGATTATGGCTGCAGTGTTCTTTTTTTAACACTGGACCAGTGTCAAAAGTGTCCCTATGACCCAAAATGATGGAGAAAATGGGGTCCAGAGTGAAAACCCCCAAAAGTTTTCCTTTAAAGAATGGCCACGAAGAAGTGCAACGGCAGCTGGACAAGGCAAGTGAAGAGAGCAGAGCAGTAATGGAGACAGGAACAAGGACACGGTACTCAAGCTTCAATTGAGGGTCAAATAAAACACCAAGATTCCTAGAGTTTGGCTTGACATTGGATCAAGTGGGCCAATACACTGAAGAATGCCATTTGTACTATTGTCAGGACCGATGATATAGAGCTCTGTTTTGCCCAAATTTATCTGAAGAAAGTTGAGTGTCATCCAGTCCTTTACAGAAGCAATACAGTTGTGGAGAGTGGCTAGTTTGCTGAAATTGTCAAACTTTACTGGTAAATATAGCTTAGGGTCGTCTGTGCAACAGTGATAGGATATACATCCAAAGTGAATGATTAACTGGCCCAAGGGAAGCATGTACATCGAAAAAAGAATAGGATAGAAGATTGACTCCTGGGGCTCGCCATACAACAGAGGAACGGATGAGAAAACATAGTTACCCATAGAGGTAACTATAAGTATTTAAGATAAGTATTTAGTTGATTAATTATGATGCTATGATCAATGGTATCAAAGGCAGTGGTCAGGTTTCAGTACTGTGGTTATGGTGAAAGCTTGATTAAAATGTAAAAACTTGAAGCTGCTTGAGCTGCTCAGCGAAAAAGTATTTTGGAAATCAATGGTCATTTAGAAATTGTCAACAATTGTTCAACAGATGGATCAAGGCTGGGTTTTTCTTTTACAAAGGGGCTGCACACTTACAACCTAAATTGATGGGGGACATAACCAAAGGTGAGGAACAACTTTATAAAAGTGAGTATAGCAGGCCCAATGTCAGGAAGGACCTCGTTAAAGAATTTGGGAGGGTCAAATACACATTTGGCAGAAGGACAGGCTCCAGCATGAAATTTCCTCTATGAGATGGTAATGAGGGACAATTGGGTTAGTCAATTTAAAACATTAATAGATAAATCAGACGAGAGGACGGGCCACAAGTTTGGATCTGATACAGTGGCATCTATCACCAAGGAACACCGGTTATTGAAATTACTCACCAGATCAATAATTGTACTTTTATATAAATCAGCCAAGATAGATGATAACTTTAGAGCAGATTGATTATTAAAATGTGGGGAAATTCCATTCGCTTCTGAGTTGGGGGAGATGCTGGAGGAGATGCCTGGCTGCAGGAGAGAACACATTTATAATCAGAGACAAGGTCTAACAGAGAGGGAGTAAATAATTAGGCCTCAAGAAAATTTGAACTCATGGGTGTCGCCTCAGTTTTGAGTTGAACCACAGTTATGGTGTGCCAGATTAAATGAATCAGTAATGTTTAGGAAGTCCCTAGCATAGTGGTTGATAGATGGCTGATCAATATTAATATCACCTAATATCACCAGCGTTGACAACAGCAAATGTTGCCGTTTTGATGGGTGTCACAGACTGCTTATGATTGTAGGTAATATGGCTCAAGTTACTGCTATTGGCTGTCGTGTTAACAGGGACACATTTCTATGGCCTAAGTTTGTGATGACGAGAATCAGTGGAACCAGGTTAACAGATGGACTACAGTCAGGGCTCTGAACTGCAGACATTTAACATTCCTGTTGGGTATAGTTGTACTATTTACATAGTATGTGGCATTTACAATGCCAGGAATGTCACACCCAAGAGCACAGATATTGATATCATGGAATGGACTCCTCACCCTATGTCTGCTGCGAAAGGTTTTACATGATTTTAGCATCAGTCTCATGTTATTTGCTACACAATAGCTTCAAGCATTGTACAGGCATCATTGTAATGCGGCTTGAGGATGCATCTAGTCTGTGTCTCTGGTAAGGAAAGAGCCATCTTTATAGCAAGAATTACAGGCATTGTATTGGAGTCAGGAATGGAGACGTGCTCTCCCTTGTATGTATGTTATTATCGTATTGCAGTCTGCATTCATCAGTTTACTTGCAAATATGACATTTGGTTGGCATGAAATGTTAATTCCACGCCATTCTGGACTGATACAGTGGAATAACAGAGATTATCTTGTTTTAGTTTTGGTTTTATTTTTGCATATGCTATTTTTAATAAGGCATACATTTTCCTCCATAAGGTTACAATTTTTTACTGTTTGTGTTGGCCATTACATCCCTGTCTATGTTAAAGCAAAATCCTTTTGAGAGGTTTTTCATTTAAAAATAGGGTTTTAGCTTCTATAAATAATGGTTGTAGTGTTAACTTGAACAACTAAACATGTGTCGGATGCTGGGAGTCAGGGAGGCTCTCTGGGTATAGGCGTGCGCTGAAATAAAAGGCATTACAGCAACAAATGATGAGATGTTCATGGGTCCATTTGCAGATTGCATTAGCAGGTGCCCGTAATGTATCCAATCAGAATAGAGCAGACAGCTGAGATGGAGGATAGGTTCCCAATGACTGCTAGGGCTGATATTTGTGTATTTTTCTCTTTCCTTCTCTTCTCTCTCTCTCTCTTACTCCCCTTTCCCCTCTCTCCCTCTCTCTTTTGTCTGATTCCTGCTCCCTTACTCTCTCTCCCCCTCACTATCTCTATCTCACGCTCTCTCCTCCAGTCTTTCTCTCTCTCTAGAGGAACAATACAGAGTCACTACCAGCCTTTTGGTGGTTGGTGAATGAGATCAGAGTGAAACCAGAGCTCCCTCGCCCACCTGCTGTTGTGTTATATGAAACCAGATCAGGGCCTCTGCTAACAGACAGCCTTCACAGACTACATCTCACCGGCCTCTGTGACTCATCCCCTAATAAACTCATTTAGTTGATTGGATTTTTTTTAATTGTTTTTATTTTTATCTGTCAAACCTGCTCACTTGATCTCTATTTCTCAATGGTGATTAGGAATATTGAATGTTTTGTGTGTGTGTGTGTGTGTGTGTGTGTGTGTGTGTGTGTGTGTGTGTGTGTATCTATGGGTGTGTGATGTATCCATCTGTGTTAAGACTACTGAATGTCATCCTTTCTTGGTAATATTGCAATATGTGGTTTTTATATAACTTTGAAACACCATGCGGCTCTGCAGCTGTGGGCCTTCATCCAGGCGGAGCTCTGTGTCTCATATCATCAGAAGATGAAGGTGCTCTGTGGGAGCACAGCCTCACAGCTCTGCTTCTCTCCCAGAGTCCTCCCCTCTTGGCCAGGAGTTCAGTTCACACACCTTCAGACAAAGGCTTGTTCGTAACCTTAACACACGCACACGCGGCTTATATCAGCACCGTACCAGTCAGGAATTATCCGCCCATTCCCAGGTGTCAACTTAGAAATGAAAACCTCTTTGGCAGTCCTACCTGACCTCAGCTGTCAGGCATCACAGCACCATAGGCTGGACAAAAAGATCTGTGGGGTTATTATAGGTTACAACTTTGGTTAAGAAGTGACGAAGATGTTCAGCCTAGAATGACAATGTTATGCCGTTGTCTCTGGGTTTTGAGTCCAGGCCAAAGTCATTGGGTTTGATCCTCAGTGACTCCCCCGAAGGCAGCCTGGAGTGAGACGCCCCTGACCCAACCTGCTCCTTAATGATGTGCATCGGGATGCAGTGGAAGTTGCTTTTTGTAAAAATGCTGACATTCACTAACTAAATATTTACCAACTAAATATGTAATAAATAAGAGCACAAAGCCCAACCCACCAAGGCTGGTGAGTCTGTTAATTAATGGCTTGATATTTTCATGAGTAGAAAGTCAGATGATCACACATGCAGGAAAAGATGATCACTATTTAAAACTATTCTCAGCCTTACACTCCTTCTCAGTGTACATACACTATTATCTGCATTATAAATTATTCTTAGCAGTATACACCATTACCCTGTCATCCCATCATTAAACACTATTGTCACCAGTACACAGTATTCCCATCATTAAGCACTATTCTCAGAATTATACAGTATCATTCTCTGCATGATACAGTATTATACAGTATTAAACAGTACACCACACATTAATTATGTCCGATAAGCTACGGTTAATTATAGTACGTCATTGAATGATTCCAGCGTTGCAATGCACCACTAATCCATCTTTAATTCTCTCTGATGATGGGTAAATCCTCCTTGAGATCACTTCCATCCGTGGCTCTTGAGAACCGCGGCTGCCTGCCTCCAACTGGGACACCCACGTGTGTTCTGTGCTGCTCTATGTCCGTGAAGCCGTTGTAATGATGGAAATGACGTCTTGCAGGGCTGGAACATCTCCATTGATTCATCCATGGGGATTATTGTGAGTTTGTGGAGACACAACTGAATGAAGAAGTGGTGACTTCATGTGTTTTGTGGCGAGCAGCGACTGGCGAGATCTGTCAGGGAGTTCACAGACATTAGCGCTTCTCTTTCTGTGATAACAGGGATATCAGTGAGCATGTAATCACCACCAACATACACAGGTCTATATGTGCTCTATGTTGGGGGTGTGACTATGAGTGTTTGTGTGTGTGTGTGTGTGTGTGTGTGTGTGTGTGTGTGTGTGTGAGTGTGAGTGTGAGTGTGTGTGAGAGAGAGAGAGAGAGAGAGAGAGAGAGAGAGAGAGAGAGAGAGAGAGAGAGAGAGAGAGAGAGAGAGAGAGAGAGAGAGAGAGAGAGAGAGGTAAAAGCAAAGAAGAAGGGGAAAGAAAGGAGGGAGCAAGAGTGGAAGGAGAGATTATAGAAGACAAGGAAGAAGAGAAGAAGAGGAAGGACGGATGACATTGAGTGCAGTCAGAGCATCGGAACAACTCCACATCTTTTGGGTTTGTTTTCTGCCTGTGGGGTAGAAAAGGCCGGGATGGAGCAGAAGTCGAGGATAATAAAACACAAGCGAGGAGAGAACAGTACATCAGACAGCTGGGATGGGGCTGTGGTTATTACAGCACTGCCCCCCACACTGGAGCACAGTCTTAACCCCATGAAGAGAGAATCATATAGAGGGATATTGTATACAAATTATATAACATATTATATACAAATACTAGCAGAAGATCTTATATAAAAATAATTTATTGCATACATTTTATAAAATTAATATTGGAGTTGTGCACCACATGAGCCCAGTCCCTTTGTCACACTTTATTTTATTAATTTATTTGGTGCTCTTCATTATTGTTAATGAAGTTAACACATTTGTTAGTTAAATTAAATTATGTACTAGGTATTTATTAATTTAGTTATATTCTATATATTATTTTATTCATATCATTTTGTTTGCCTTTTGTATATTTTTTTTACTTAGTCATTAGTTAGTTTAGCTATTTCTCTATTAATTTATTTGTTATTTCTGTATTTAGATGTTTTTTTTTTAGGCTGTTCGTCAAAGATAAGGTATATTCATATATGAATAGTTATTCTTAAAGTAAATATTGAACTGCCTGAGCTCTTAATAGAGCAACGCTGCAAAACCTCTGATTTGTTGTAACCAAAATGACATCAGAGCTCAGAGAGCTCAGAGCGAACGTGATGTGAAGGGCGTTGACACGCTGGCCAATGGTCACCGTGGAAACATTCCAGTAGAGTTCAAGCATCTTAATCACTTATAAAAGCTGAAGAGCTAACATGTTTTGACTATGGTTTGCTTTTTTAGTTGTTGAATCATGAGCACTCTCATACTGTCTAAGCAAACGCATTAACGACAGCATGGCCAAATGACACCGTGGCCAAATATTGACACCGTGGCCAAATATTGCGATCTGGTAGCTCTTTAGACAAATCCTAAACTAAATAATCAATATTTAGATATATAAACAGTGGTTAATGAACAGCTGCCAGGACGAATCAAATGCTATTACGAATGCTATAATAAGTAGGATTATAAAACACTTGGCTGATACCTTGAATGCTTATCTCACACTGAGTGATTATTAAGAGACTGTTATTAATTGTCATGACTGATTGTTAATTGTTATTCCTAGAGGAAATTGTCTGAAGTAATCTCAAATTCAATTGCCGTTTTACACCAAACAATTCTTTATAAATAATCTTTAATATGATTGACAGTTCAATTGTAATACATTAATATGATATATCAGGCACATTTTAATTATTGGACAGAATGCTGCCCAGTTAGAACATTTCTGTCACCTATATGACAATAACTCTCAAATGTGATTCTCAAAAACAACATATCGAATGGATGTTTGCCACTAGTGATGCTCATTCATAATATGCCAAATAATAAAATGCAGAAAATAAGTGAACATCAGAAACATCTATTGCTATCTGTTTTATTTTATGTATGTTCACAATATGTTTCGCAAACATATCTACCTTATTTTACTAAATGCAGTACAGCTAAGTGCAGTACACCTAATATTGAATATCCTGAATTTCCCATCTAATGTTGTCTTAATATATATTGTTATCCACTCCATCATCTTTTCCTCACTTTGTTTGTGAAGACACGCTCTGTCCCGGCTGCTTAAGACAATGTAATGATCTATACCATTGGTCTGAAGGTTTCCACCATTGTTGTCAGTACAAAACCGCAAAATCCAAATCCGAAATCATTCCAATTCAAATAAAGTACAAGCTCAAATACAATGTGTTGCATGGATGGGAACTTTAGACCAAAAGGTGAGGTTTAATTTGACCTTGTCCTTCATCATTATTGATCCTGCTCTTTAAAAGGGTTCGAGTGAAAACTTTTCTTTGAACCTTTGTTTACTCACTTCTTTTTTCCACTTCCCAACTTGTATCATGTCTCAAGCCAATAGCTAATAGGATCGGCCAAGAAATGTTGAAATCAGTCCAACATACTGTGAATCCCTCACTGGCTGTCTCTTTACACCCCCAACCACCCCCACCCTCTCCCCTCCACCATCAATACTAGACCATCATCACCTCCCACTCTCCACCAGCCAACCTCTATACGGCATCGATCAGTTTATTATTATTATTATTATTATCATTATTATTATTATTATTAATATTGTTGTTGTTGTTATTATTATTATTATTATTGTTGTTGTTGTTGTTATTATTATTGATAATAATAATACTAGTGTTAGGATTAAATGTTGACGTGTAGTTGCAGTCAAAAGGAAGCCCAGTCTATCAGCCCTGATTACTACCCAATGCCATTTTCAGTTAGCTAGCTCAACTCATTTCAAGGTTAAACACTGAAAATACCGACATAAAATGTTTATTTTTTCAAAACAACTGGTAAAACATTAGGCAAATTCTACCAAATATACTGCAAAATCTGTCTTTCATGGTTGTCATGGAGAAAGCAGTTGCCAAGCACAAAAATGTTTATTCATGACAAAAAAAGAGCAACGCAGTGCCCATAATGCTAATTCACCAAGATCCAAACAGATGACTACAAATATGCGTGAAGCAAGGAAATCTCCAAACAACCATGCGATTACCACAGAGGCTGGAAAGTCATTTAAAAACAGAAACAGATTTGGCTGATAGGAATGGTCTCCACGAGATGAGATAAACACTTCTGGATCGTACATGTGGCCGTGGTTGATTCAGGAATAGAGAGAATCACAGCAAAGGTGATGGGTAGAGGTCAGGCTGGTATGATCCGCCAGCGTCAACACCCAACCAATTTATTTTGCAATCATTGCAATTAAATTAACTCTGCGTTGAAGATTAGATCATTAATCAATGGACTGATTTTGCGCGTGATAAGTGTGTTGTACGTAATGCGCAGCATAGAACAGTTAATCAGAAGTGCCATGAGAGACATGTGTCTCGCAGAGGGAACAGTTCCTAACTAAACTCCCTGCAGGTCTTTGCAGTCTGCTACATTACATATACGTTCCACGTACCAGCTGAAGGACTTTTACCTCCCAGCAAGTAGGACATCACTTATCCTGGGGTGTACAGTATAGGTAATGGTATTAGGCAAGAACTGAATATGTTACTTTTTTTCAAAGAGGCACAGAACTTCCACCGCAAAGGTTTTCTAACGATGCACGAAAGAGGTATTAAACAAAGCACTTCACGTGTCTCAGGCACTCAGGGAAAAGTGCTGCACTCAATCTTATGGCCTACCTGAACCCCAGATCGGCTACGTTTCACAACGCTTTACTGGTACCCGGCTCAAGGTGTTTTCAACAATAAAAGGGCCAGGCTGACATTCACTGTGAACACAACCTTCCACCCAGGTTTAATACCTGCTGCACGGCCCGTCCGTCCACAGGCCCTCACACCGTCTCTGAGTGGAGGGGTGGGCTTAGGTGTGTGTGCACAGAACAACAGGCCCTGCGTGTCCCCCTGCTCACCATGGCAACAGAAGATGGGAGTGTTTTGACTCAACTCAATGTTCCAATTGCCACTTTTCCCCTCTGCTTCTAAAGAGCCGCATTCACTTGGCTGCCAAAACCACTCCTGCTCTCGAGCAAGGCTGGCAGGAAAGAATATCTTTTAACAGGATTCTCACTGCAAACCTAAGTGAACAGGAGAGTAGAGGCTGTGCTGTAGAGAATATATATATATATATATATATACTTAATGCACACATCTTCCTTCAAATATCTACATAGATACCACATATATTTGAAGGAACACGTATTTACGCTCAACGCATGTCTGTAACATGATCAGCTCAATCTCAACATCAATTGGGACTTTTTTTCATGTTTTTGTTGAATTTGTTGCTGTGTTTATGTGTTTGTGTGTGAAAGAGGGGATGTGTGGTATATATATGTGTGTATGAAAAATATGCAGCATTGAAAAATAAGGCAATAACACACAAATATTCCCCCTGGTAAAACAAGTGAAGATTTCGCTATATTCCTTCTTCTTTCTGTTCCCCGTTAAGGTCACTGACTGCACTGTTGATGTATTTTAGCTGAGACCACAATATTAGTAGTCTGCTTGCTTTATCATAGATTAACAAGAAGTTCTGTCTGGAACAAGCAGTTTTATTATATGCTAGGACTCTTTCGTTCAACTTTCTTTGGCCATGTTGGTCCAGTAAAAAGGACCATTTTTGTTCTGTGTAGATTATAATTAGATAAAGTTTGAGATATAAATGATGTATCTTCTATCCAAAGTTATGAAAAGAAAACTAAAGTTGAACAAGTTGTGCTCTGAGGCTTAAAAGGGCTGGGGAGAGAATAATAAAGTATCTTGCTTGTTCTTCCTCTCTCTTCCTCTCTCTCTCTCTCTCTCAGTCTCTCTCTCCCTCAGAGCAAGGAGCAGAGTAGACGTTATTTAGGAGACGAAAGTCAATTAGAGATAAATAAAAAGCTAGTTTTCAGACCACAGAAAACTCCACTCGTCTCAGAGTTCAGAAGCAGACTGGACAAAAATCTTGAGTACATGATCACACTCCCAGAACCAGGATGGCCCCTAGGAACCACTGCTAGAGGTGCGTCCCCTCCAGCAAGGTGGGGTCATGATGTATCAGAGCCTCATCTGTCAGGCCTAAGTTCCCCTTTTACAGTCCACCCCCCTCACCGGACAAAGTATTGATTGTGAGCATCCATTGTTATTCGCTGGCTTCTAATGATCAGACCTGGAAATGGCACCCGCATTAAGAATGTTTTTTATCTGGAAGAAACTGTCACCATGGAAGCCATATTTCTACAGGGTCAGAAGAATGGTCACCACGTTTTCATGGTTGATGATTCTCACGTGAAGCACCCTTATGTGGTCGCCGTGGTGATTGCAGGAGGAAGGCCACCATGTTCCTGATTACAACACATATGTCTGAGTGTTGAGCGGCTGCCCCACATACGGCAGGCTGCCTCCACTTGGGGGTGGATGGAAAAAATGTTAAGCGATTGTAAGTAAAAATGTGGTTGGTGATTTACAATTGACTGCCGTTAACTGGAGCATCTAACTTGAAAGGACTGTTCATCCCAGATCCATCCATCCATTACCGCGCATCTCCATCCCCTCCCCTGCAACATGACCAGTGTGCATCAATTATCACTTTTATTATTAGAAAGCTCTCACCCACACTATTTCTGGAAATACGTAGTGCCTGATTTTGTTCACTTCAAAGGAAAAATGGCATGAAAGGCCAGTCTCAGTAATGAATGTAAAATAACATCCTTGGTATTTTGAATTAGCCAGTACGCAAATGGAAGGGAAACTAAACCAACCAGTGCTGTGAAACAAGATTTTCAACTGCTAGCCCAGCTGGTAGCCATCGTAGTGCGCTTGGGAGATGAAATAATGTTCCTCACGTCAAACTCTGCGGTGTGCAGGAGGGGCTGTGAAGGACGGGCAGGTTTGTGTCTTTCTTTATTCCATGCCGGACGCTTTTATTTGTTTATTTGTTGCTTTTATTTTATTTGCTTGCGACACAAAGAGAAGAGAAAAAGGTACAAGGACTGTGGCAGAACAAGACCACGTGAAGCAACCAAACATGGTCCACAGCTCAGCGGCCACCGCCACACCTGACACAGTGAAGGAGAGGACATGTTGCTCACTGGCAGCACGTCAAAGTCATCTCACTGATAAACATGTCATCTGCAACTGTGACATCACCACCACGCTGGGAACACAAAGACACGTGTCGGGTGTCTGTGTGTCATATGCTGTGCTGTCATGTGATCTAATGAGAAACAGATGTAACAACAAATGCTTGGATAGAAAAGTTAAAATGCTTGTTTTAACCTTATTTTCAAAATGACCCATTTTGAGTCCAACGTCTACCAGAAATTGTACTTTTGTTTGTGTGTTTTTCTGTTTTGACGGAAGCGTAAAGCAGACAGACATGTTTCTGTCAAGGATATAAAAACTGGTACAGACCCGTTAAGAGTTGACGCAGCTATAGAAATATCATTGAAGATTTCCTTTTATACACTTTGAAGGAGCATCTGACAGCAAGATACAGGGGAAAGAAATAACAGTTTGAATGGTTCAACGAAGGCTGGGGAAGAAACTCATCTATTTTTCACTGTGCTTTGCTGGGAAATATATTTCTGCTCTGTATGTATAGATGGATTGGACTGAAGAGATATCCTTCAATGTTCTCCACAGCATTCATCGTGATCATAAGTCCTGGACAATGAATCCTCTTGCAGGTTTGACTTGTGGATCTAATTAGAGGATAAAGACGTAGTGTTCACCACTTCCGCGGGCCTCTGTGCCCATGAATAAGATCCTAGTCTTACAGCCGCGTATGGATTCATCAAGGCTCCTCCTAAAAATAACCCTATGCCTAATTATTCTGCCATCAGTGAGTAATGTTAAAAGAATACTTTTGCAATAAGTTGCAAATGGAAGCTTTACTTCTGTACTGGTTAAAGTCACAAAGAAAGACTACTAGACCATGGACTTATCTTAGCCACGATGGCTCTGCTATGCCTGGCTTTGTTTTGTGCCTTGCGGGGGTTTAGCGGGATGTGTTGTTTTTGTTTTGAGTGTTGTTTGGTCAATGACCTGGAATACGAGGTCATGGCCCATTGCTCTCAACACAGCCATTTTAAATCCATTTCTCCTGTGAGCTTTTACTGATTACGCCTCTTCTACGTTTAGCACCGAGATCATGGGGCTAACCAACGCTGTTGGATTCATGCTAGGTATATTAGCATGCTAGGGTAGTGGGGCACTGCTAGAAATCACCATTCACTGGTTATCAATTCGACTCTTTTAGCTATATAAAGGAAACATATTTTAAAATACACCAACTGCCATAGAATTGTTTAAAATAAGCGGCATGTCTTCCTGGGATTTGATCTCTGTAATTTGGGAGGCCATTCCTCCCTTTGTGTAATGTGTGATTAACAATGGTTCACTGTTAAATGTTGACAATTGAGTCAAACAGTATATGCCTAATTCCATAATACAATCACATATTGTGTTTATTGTATGAACCGTTTTGAGCTATGCATTATCATTTTATTATTATCAAGATTAGATAGGAATAATATTCTATTCCAATATTCCAGTCCAACATGAACATTGGGTGTCAAAGCAGAAAGTACAAGCAGTGAAAGGAATTACAAACCAATTCCTCCCTCTCTCTCTCTCTCTTTCTCTGCAATTTAAAAAAAAAATACAGTACATATATAAAATATATACATGTATATATATATACTGTATTCATGGTAGTAAAAACAATATACATATACATTCACATGTTTGTCTTTCCATACATCAACAAATCAGTAAAACAAACAAACAAAGACAAGAAAAATAACTCAAATGAAAGCTGAGTAAACTGGGGACGTTTGGAACACTTACCCGGTCCACGGCCCTGCATTTGATCGTCAGCGGAGAGGAAATGAAGCCGATATCAAACTACAAGGAAGAGAACGCTCCTTTCAACTCGGGTGGGAGGCGTAAGAAACAGAAAGCCATCAGATATGACACAAGCCTGGGAGATTTCACCCATAACCTTCACACAGGCGTGGGTCTGAATAAATGTCAACTACTATCTGCTGTTTGCTTGGGTACGCCTGAACGCATGTGAAGACGACGTCCGGGAAATAAGGGACAGTAGAACAGCTTCAGGAAGAAAGACTTTGAAGCTTCCAGTTTTGCTGTTTCATTTCCACGCCTTCACGTTAGATCTGCTGTATTTTTAATACAGAACAAGGAATGAGTAAACACAGGAGAGAAGATTCCCTTAGATTTGTTTTTTTGTCTCTTTTGAAATCTCTTGATATATACTCTGTATCAGAAAATTTAGGATTCCAATATCATCTGTGGTATTTCTATGCAGCAAATATCTCTATTTTAAAATTTCCCTGGGAGAAAGAAAGAGAAAAGAGAGAGAGAGAGGAGAGAGAGAGAGAGAGAGAGAGAGAGAGAGAGAGAGAGGAGAGAGAGAGAGAGAGAGAGAGAGAGAGAGAGAGAGAGAGAGAGAGAGAGAGCTGTATTTTATTATACAAAACTATTTCCAGGGACATACTGTATGTGATGTATATTGCTATTTATATTTAAGATGCGATAAATAGAAAAATAAATCCCCCTGGCAGTGTAAATATAGAGAAAACCGAACAGCAGACAAAAGCTTGTTCAGTTGAATCTCCAACGATCAGGATGTTCAGCAGACGACGGGGACCTTTGTGTAGATTGTGGACACCTCCATGTCCTGCTTGTATCCTTGGTAGCCTTCATCGACCATTTCTTCCTCCCCCAACATCAACATTCAAACCGCCCTCCACTCTCCTTTCACCGCTAAGATAAATTGCTATGGTTGCCTGACGGATTTAAAGTCTGCATTTATTCACCCACAATCTGATGTGAAAGAGAGCATCACTGGGCTTTGAAAACACCCACCGAATGATGAAAACCCCTCTCTCTCTCTCTCTCTCTCTCTCTCTCTCTCTCTCTCTCTCTCTCTCTCTCTCTCTCTCTCTCTCTCTCTCTCTCTCTCTCTCTCTCTCTCTCTCTCCCTCTCTCTCTCCGTCTCTAATGGTCGGGAACAAGGCACGAGGAGAGCAAACTCTGCTGAATACGTTTCTGTCTGCGCAGTACAAGACCATTTTGAAGTTAGGACGACGTACAAAATCAGAATAAAATAGCTTGTATTCAAAAGGCAATTAAAACTTTTGCTGCGTGAGAAAGTTCTATGAGCAAGCTATTAGTTGAATGAAAATCAGATGGGTGAAATGTCGACTCCATGTGAAACACATTTCATTGGCTTTTGTGTTTTGAAAATGGTCAGAAGACACAAGAATCTCTGTAATGAGAGAGATGTAATTTACACAGAAATACAATAACTGGTATTTACAAATTTGTACGTTCACATTCAACAACTTGTAAATATACTCATAATGCAAAAAATACTACAAATGTACATACAGTAGTTGTATATGTTTATTTATTTATATTATCTACCTCTCTTTCTTTCTCTGTCTCTCTCTCTCTCTTTCTCTCTATATATATTGTTACCGTGACATCAGGTCAGTTCTGTAGAACCCATTAGTTAGTCACGCTAAGACATGATGAATTACTTCAATATTTGCCATCGGTTGGCTGTCTTCCCCTGCCATGCTAGTTAAAGTGTTGGGTGTAAGGACTAATTGGGAGAAGTGATGTAAGATAGCATTCGGAAGGCTGTTGTGATATGGAAGGCTACCCAAGGCAAAGTGGCATGTTTCTAATGCATAACAACCCAACATGCAAAACATCACGAGATGTACTGTATGTCATTATTCTAAATGACCATTCACATGCAGAGTTAAGATATGCCATATGTCGCTGCTTATAATTCAGGATTCAGGGGGAGGATTTCAAAGCACTACCATTCAAGTTATGGAGACACAGTTGAAATTCATATCTAAACTAAAGCAGTGGAAATTGTGAAGCGTTTGCATACTTCCCCATCACTACGAGGAAAGATTTACATGTTAAAAAAATGGTAAAAATTATAACAATATGAATCATCTTTATTTATAGAGCACTTTGTAAACAAATAAAGTTTATAAAGTGCTTTAATAGAATACCAACAAAACTTTATGAGAGAAGATACATTCGCCAATGATTTTAAAGGAAGAGCGTTGAAAATGAGAATGAGTAAAGGTGCAGAAATGTTCACGACTATCGGATGAGATCATAACCGACAGATTGTTCCTCTTTTTATCATGAATATCTTACTTGACCATCTGCCCAGTCTCTGATGTGGTATCGGGTGATCATCTTGTTTTTGGCATCTCATCACAGATGCTTGTTAAAGCAAATTAGCATCTCCTAGATGCTCGATAAAGGACTCTCCACTCTTCATACGTACTACTGAATTATTAGCAAATCTGACGCAGAGAGGCTGGCACCAAATAGCTTCATGATGAAAAGCAATCCTTCAGTATCTCCTAGTTTTTGTTTCTCACAGTATTTCTGCCTGATTGCAACATGTACGTACATTTCACATATGTACAGGAATATGAAATATTGACTGCATATATTAATTAGGTCTATTGACATGCGCCTTTCCCACATAATTTATGGTACTCAACATCATCATTATTTGATATATATACATAATATATGTGTGTGTACAACGTACAATATTATAATTTCTGAATAAACGGCGAATAATGACCAGGGGTTCTGAAACGTTTTCATCCCGGGACCCAAAAGACGACTCCAGTGTGTCCATGGAACCATCCCCTCATTGACTTTGATATGCAGGGTACTGTGCAGAGTTTTCTGTGCATTGTCAGGCCACAACCCATTCCACCCGTATTGCCACCCTTTTGGAGCCCCTGCCGATGAATAAAAGAGATAAAAGAGATCTATGGGGTATAAAGAGAGATAACCTAACCCCCTAGCCCGTCCAGGTAAAGAAAAACACTTTCCATGTCTTCAGAGATGCCCACAGAGTGCTGTGCTGTGATGTTTAGTGGGACGGCTGCTCCACTCTGGGGCTCGGTAGGGAAAAGCTTCTCGCTCCACCCCGTCCCTGTGGTGCACCACAGGGGCGCTTAAAAGACCACGAACCAAGGGCTCTCTTTGGGATTACAGGGGGTCTGAAATATAAAGAGGTGCACTTTGGTTAAGAACGTGATAAATACACAGGAGCTAAGGATCCTTTCACTACAAAGAGAGTGTGGTGATGCTAAATCTGGGGTTATATGTTTTTTTTTTTTTTTACCTTTGGTTTCTCCTCCAGCACAGGAGCTGAACTTCCTTCTGAAGAGTGGTAAATAGGAGAAGAGAGGTGGACAGAGCTCTGTGCTGACACACAGAGAGCCCCCCTCCCACCCGGTGAGAACAGTCAGGCCAACAGCTGTGAGAGAGAGGGAGAGAGGGAGAGAGTGTTAGAGAGCACTCTTTCAATCTCGTTTTATCCAACCAGCTTTTCTCCCGGCAGTCTATGCGCGGCTGTCTCCCTCTCTCCCCCTTTCTCCCCCTCTCTAACCCCTGACTGCTGTGGATGCCAGTGTATGCTGTCCAGGCTCCCGGCTGTACAGCCCTCTGTAGCTCAGTCTACTGCTGCTCATTAATAAATAGCGTAGCCTCGTGGCTAAGGTCAGAGCAGCTACTCTCAAACATGCATGCAAGAAGCGGCTAGCTCGGTTGAAAGGTCACGTCACCCCAACCCCCAGACGCCGAGCAGCGGGGCCCAGCTGTGATTGGGCATGAGGAAGGTAGAAGTAAGAATCGAGCGAGTGGCGAGGTCAGCCGTTGAATTGTGGTTGCCGTGGAGCTCAGGGTGATGCAAACAAACAGCATTGTTAGCATCAGACTCCTGCTTCCTTCACCAGACACAGCCTCTGGCCCTGCACAGCCTCTATACCCGACACAGCCTCTGGCCCTGCACAGCCTCTATACCCGACACAGCCTCTGGCCCTGCACAGCCTCTATACCCGACACAGCCTCTGGCCCTGCACAGCCTCTATACCCGACACAGCCTCTGGCCCTGCACAGCCTCTATACCCGACACAGCCTGTAGCCCTACACAGCCTCTATACCCGACACAGCCTCTGGCCCTGCACAGCCTCTATACCCGACACAGCCTCTGGCCCTGCACAGCCTCTATACCCGACACAGCCTCTGGCCCTGCACAGCCTCTATACCCGACACAGCCTCTGGCCCTGCACAGCCTCTATACCCGACACAGCCTCTGGCCCTGCACAGCCTCTATACCCGACACAGCCTGTAGCCCTACACAGCCTCTATACCCGACACAGCCTCTGGCCCTGCACAGCCTCTATACCCGACACAGCCTCTGGCCCTGCACAGCCTCTATACCCGACACAGCCTCTGGCCCTGCACAGCCTCTATACCCGACACAGCCTCTGGCCCTGCAAGACACAGCCTGCACACCTGAAACAGCAGCTACACCTGCACAGTATCTCTATCAGACACAGCCTCTACAAGCCTCTATACAAGACACAACCTGTACACCTGACACAGCCTTTATACCTAACACAACCACACAGCTGACACAGCATGCTGTTGTTGTGATGTTTTGTGATACAAGCTTTTTTGTATGGTGCTCTTCAAAGTACTCAGACACTTTCCAGCAGATAAACTCATGCAATAAAAGTGCCATAATAGTTCTAGTAATGTTGAATTGTTGTGTTGTAATGATGTTGTGTTGTCATGGTCTAGCTCAGTTGCAGAGAGAAACCTCATATATACTATATAATCATGTAGCATATATGTCGTCCATATCGGACAAATTCCATATAGGATAAGAAATTATCATGACATAATTGTTACTTCTTTCTTTTAAATTCCTAGTAGCTTACTGAATATCTGTATCATAGTTGGTTCTCAGATCATCTCAGATTGAACATAGATAGAACCAGATATAAAATTGTCATGTATATACTGTATATTATATTAACACTCGTGCCTCTCCACTCTATAGGTGTATTACATGTCTCAGAAAGATACATTTTTACGTTGTTTGAGAAACACCCAAATTGAACAAAATGTTCAATTTGGTTGTTCCCCTCCTACCCGGCATGGAGATCTTTTGACATCCGCTAACTTTCTGTAACTCCTTTGGTCTTTCAACACTCAAATGGAGAACATTCAGATCCTCTCCTCCATCTGCAGCCCCATGCTGAAATCAACACCGCCAGATCATCTTATCTGATTCTTTGACACTCTGACTCAAACTTCATATTTCCAATTGAAATTTTGCTGCTGTGACAGCTATTTCATCATCCTTCCCCCGAAGGGTCCCACAGGGCTCAGTTCTAGGCCAAAACCCCCCAACTCAGATCAGATTAGCTCTCTCTTCTGCCTGTGTACCCCACTTCCACTTCCTCTCAAACACATGCCAGCTAACAGCACAGCAGCTGCACACGACCACACCGCGTGAGCACACTGGCTCTGCTTGTTCTTTGTTATCTACAACTCAAATGAACCGATCATCAAACAGGACATGCTTTAATTAATCTACGTCAACTTAAACTTGTACTTGACATTAGCGGCAAACTCTAGCCCGGTAGTGTTGCATTAAATATTAAATGTGTTTTTATATTGTCGGAAAAGACAGACTGGACACAAGAGCTTCTATCAGAATCAGAAAGAGGTTTATTGCCATATTTGCACATACAAGGAATATGTTGGCACAGGGCTATATAAATACCAAAGTAAAGACACACACATAAAATGAGATTAAATAGGACACACTTAATTCATTTCACTACGGGAAACGTGTGTGTCACAAAAAGAAATACAGGACGGTAATAGAAATACCAAATCAATCAATCAAATAAAACAAAATATAAAAAAAGAAAGGCAAACACACAAGGCACAAAGGTAGAAACCAACAGGATTTGGTTCTGAAAGTGACTGTCCCCAATAAAAACAACGGTCTTTCTTAGCTCATGGCTCAAGTCAGAAGGGAACAGCAGGTCTACCTCCTAAGAAGGATGTGGAGGTAAGGCGGCTTTCGCTCCCCATGGTGCCTTCTACAGTGACGCGATCTTTCCCCTACACCATCCCCCACCACCTCCCAGGGCGTTTGCCATGGTTACAACAAGCACCTAATTACATGTCCGTACACAACAGCACGCTATTACTGTGTGTAGGCGCTGGAATTAAGACGGCACAACCGAATATTAGCGGCTGGAAAGTGGTAGTTTGGGGGCTTCACGCTGTCATAGAGAGAGAGAGGAGAGGGAGGGGGGCGGAGAGGAGGCTGAGGGGTAAAGACCTTGAAGGGAGAGTGCCACAGTTAAGTTTCAGACAACACAAAATAATGTGTTTTCTTTAACAGTCTTAGTATGTCCTCTATGATTAGTCCTCATAGTAGGCCTATGTCCTTAAACATAGTCATTTTTGCTACTTTGTCACTGTTATAAAAATAATAGTGTAATACATGAGAAACAGCCCAAAAACACTTGTCGAAGTGCTTGAATTGAAACGGGCGGTTCACTTTTCACCATAATGTTGGACTGACTGCTCTCACACAGTCACGGGCCAAGCCACGGCCGCGCGCCGCTCCCGTGCCCGCGTCCAGCGCCAGGATGCGCGTTCGCGCTGCCTGCGCTAAAAGACACATGTTGCATTGTTCCCTTCATCAGTCAACACATGATCACGCCCCGTCACACGCAGCGCTTATCGACACGCACCGAAAGGGAGAATTCCAATTATTAAACCGTAGTCGGCTCTTCCGTGCCATATAAATCACCTGTCTGCTTCTCACCAGTTGGGATTTTCACTAACGTACCTGCTACGGTACGATGTTTCCTGACGCGGTGATCGGTTTGCCGGATGTCAACAGTTGGATTTTTGCTTCTTTAAGCGACATGCTATTCTTAGTTGTCATTGCAGTTGTAGTGAGTTTGGAACCTCGCAGGTTCTATTGTTTACTATTTTTGCCTGTTGTCATTTGGCCCTGGCCAGACGTTAAAACTAAGCAGGGGTGTACCGATGGCAGATACTACTTAGTCATCACACTGAGGTTTTTATCCAAATCAACTTTTTTTTATTTTTTTATTTTTTAAAAACATTTCAGGATGGTGTAGTGCTGTAGTTCTCAACTGCTCTATCCTCAACACCAACATGTTTCATTAGTCATTAAGATAGGGCCCCCAGCCCCTCCCCCCAAAAAACACACACACTACTGCATTAATCAACAATGGCTTTATGCACTGTTGGGCTACAATTGGGGCTGAACTCAATGAATAGTAGCCTAAGTGATTGACACATTAATTAACATTGAACCATTAGTTAATTCATGAGCTTCTTTCTAAAGACTAGGGTTGACCCAGACAACATCTTCTAGTGACCCACTTAGGGATCGTGACCCCCCAGTTGAGAATCACTAGGGTAGTGGTTAGGGTGTTCTGACCTGCAGCTGAAAGTTATTGGGTTTAAACCCCTATGTCTACCTTTAGGCATCCCTGAGAAAGACCCCTACCTGCTCCTTTTAATGACATGTTTCTGTATTCACTGTAAAGTGCTTTGGATGAAAATGCCTGCTAAATGATTAAATGTCAGGTAATGAGCAGCAGACATTAGGGGTTTGAACCCTGAACGTCTGGAAGGCAAACACAGGTACACTACCCTGCCCCCTTTAGCACTAATCCAGTCTCACTAGCTCCTGCAGTTACACTATCCTGCCCCCTTTATCACTAATCCAGTCTCACTACCTCCTGCAGTTACACTATCCTGCCCCCTTTATCACTAATCCAGTCTCACTACCTCCTGCATGACCCTCCACCAACAAGGACAAACTCCCCAAACCCAGAGGGAACAGACACCTTGTGCTGGGAGATTCAGAGGAACCCCATCATGGTGTAATTTGTTCACAAAATGTCCCATTTCTCTTCTATGCATGGTATCGTCTAGTCTAGTCTATTGCGGGAGTCACTGCAATTAAGGTCAACCTCACAACAAGTGGCTTGGCTACTTTCAGCAGGCTTCTCCTACGGTGTCCACGTCTCTCTCACACCGCGTCTTGGATGCACTTTTGAAATGGATGTTATTTTCCACCACTAACGGAGCCTGTGATAGGTGGCATGTGGAGAAAAGGGGTTTTGATTTGATTGGAAGGCCAAGAAGGCCTGGCTTCCATTTAAAGAGGCACACCATTTGTAATCTGCAAGACCCCACATCATATGGGCTTTAGAGAAATTACAGGAACACAAGGGGAACCACGACAGGGACAAAATATTCAAGCTGCGAGGACTGCGCTGAGCTTTGAAAATATTAAATATAAATACAAATGTATTCCAGGCGTGCAATGAACTCATTGTGGTTAACTAAGCCTGGGAGAACTCAGATATGTGATGTTTCCTAACAAGGTTAATCAGAGTCTGCATGCAGTACAACATGCTTGCTAAGATTCATTATTCACTGGCCAGTGTGTAGATACACTGTATCAACGTGTCTCCTTGTCCTGCACTGTGCACCCTACTGGCTGGGGAGTCTCAGGACTGAGCTCCGTTCCCCCCGAGACAGGAATGGTTAATAATAATTTAAACTTTGTATTCATGAATGCATTTAACTAACAACTTGATTTCATGTTCCTCTGGGCTTTAATGCCCATTCAACACATTCATCTTTATTTATGTTTATTATTGTTGTTCCGGTTTAGGCGTCTCTAGCTGAAACGATAGACAAGTTTGATGTTTTCCGTTCAGTGGTTGGTTGTGATTCTGTGGCTGTGAGATGGTGTTTGCAGCCATGTGAGGAATAGCCGATCTCAAGGCCAGTGTTGCTGATGTGTTACATTGTTGATTTGACTTGACTTGTGGTATACTGTTATTGTTGTGTTTCAATGTTGTTCTGTTATGCAGTTCCTGTTCGGGTATATTGTTAATGTTGCCACCTTGATGTATGTTGTTGTCTTGTGTTATGTTATGTTGCTGTTGTGGTATGTTTTTGGCGTGATACGTTCTTATGTTGTGTGGGCTGTTGATGTGTTGTGGTGCTGTTGTTATGTTTTGACAGCCTACAGCTGGCAGTCTTCACACATTCTTCAACATCATGGCTTCTCAGTCCTCCCAGTAGGAAGAGACAATTCTGTCCAACTGGCACAATTAAGAAGAAACATTCAAATCAAAGAATAAATCTCAATCTGAATATTTAAGGTAAATCAATATTCATCATCCTTTTTCATATATCATATTTTCCTCCAGCCTGCAGGAGCATTGCTTAACGTGGCTTTAAATATAGAAAATTACAGAATCCGATAAATGACAGACTGTGCTACAGGAGCGCGGTTGGAATACATTAATGTGAGGAGAAGTGTGACGAATGTGCCAGACGACACTGGAGGGGAGTTTGTATTGGCTGGGTGTTTAAAAGGCTCGGCTAAAACTCTCTGCTTGACACTTCATAAGCAGCCTCTTACCCCCCATTTCATCCTTAACCGTGAACTAGAATTAAACAGCAACCCACAACCTCTAAATGGTCCTGTTCTCTCAACTAAAATACATCAAAATACTTTTAGATTGGCGGCGCTCGTTCACTCAGAGCCTTGATAGCTCCAGGTGGGTCTCTAAGTGACTCAACTGGCCCTATTTCCACATCCTCCACATGATGACATCATGTTTCATGTCAAGCGCTGCCCCATGTGCTGTGTTGTCACATGGCCATTAGTCTATTGCAGGTCCGACATGCCAATGGTTGTAATCCAACACTTATAATAACAGTGATCTCCTCAAACCAGGGGGTCATATTGATGCCACTCAGCCCCACCTCAGAGTTCCAGACCTGGGCACAAGGTTCTACTGTGATGGGTTCAACTGCTGGTGGGTGTCTGTGGCTGTGTCTGGTTCTTGTCTCAGTGAGAGAGAAGAGGATAGAGGAGGTTTTTTTAATCAAATCAAATATATATTTCTAAAGTGTTTTTTTTTTGTTTTTTTGCAAAACAATATTAAAAATGCTTCACAAGGGGAAAAGCGAGACACAACGAGAAAAATGTACTGCATACAACAAAAAGTGAAGATCAGTAACACATACAATACGTTAGAGCAAATACCGAGACAAAGTGTTACAAGGAGTGTACAAGAACAGTAACATTCACGTCCATTCAGTTGAACAACAACTACAACAACATCTGTCTGCTTGTCGCATCACAGTGATGATAAATACATAGGATAGTTAGCATTCCAACACTCTCTTAGCCATTAGCTGGCTAGCACTATTACAATAAACTCATACAATTTCAATCAATAATTCAAATTCCATGAGGACCATTAGCACAGAGTTGGTTTACAAATACCCCTGACCCCACATTTTTACTTCCACACTGTTGTTCATTTACTCTCTATCTTTCTTGCTCTTTTTCTTTCAACTGCTCTCTCAGACTCATCTCACACACACACACACACACACACACACACACACACACACACACACACACACACACACACACACACACACACACACACACTTACTGGGTGTGTATGTGTCTCTATCCCATATTTAGGAAACAAACATTTTAGCCGCGTTTCCACCCAAAGTACTCTGAACCTTTATTCCCAGTAACTACTTTTCAAGACACTAAGAGGTTTTTTCGGCCCTTTGTTTCCTGCGTTTCCTATGCGGTCTAAAGACCCGTGAATGTCAGGCAAATTACATCAGACACAATATGAATACAGGACATGAAAAAGCGAGAAATTGGACCAAAAAAATCTGTGACAATGCAATTATACGCATTTCCCAATAAGAACTGCAACAGTGAAAAAGACAGATGGATTCAACCCTCAACCTCATATCAGTAGTGAATATGAGCGTATGCTCCATACTTTCATCAGCACATCCCGTGTATTTAGAGGATTCAATTATTATACAGTTCGATTTTTAATCCAAGTGTAAACTAGTGTAGCCAAGGGCAGTTTGCAGATTAGGAGGGTTATGATTAAGTGAGTGTGCATTTTTCAATACAGTCATGTTTTGTTTTTGTTTTCGAGGTTGTTTCCCTGTTCGATAACTAAAAGTACTGCACATCGTTATGTTATCAAAAGCAACCTATATTCACATCTCGCAGTGCAAGTAAACATTTGCTTGTAGCGCTGACTTCTATTGGGATGAATGATCAATACATATAACAGAGAGTGATAATTATAGGTCTATGAATGTAGCTTACCACTATAGATGAAATAAGAGGACTGTGTGTGATTTACTGCATATCAAATTGAACAAAAAACTGTTGGTTTGCATTTGCAGATGTTTAAATGGCTGAAATAATATGTGTTGAGTACTCCAATCAGACATGCTCAGCTCTGCAAGACTGACTCTCGGTGTTAACTGGCCCTATTTCCACATCCTCCACATGATGACATTGTGTTTCATGTCAAGCACAGAAAGTCCACTTTTTGGGTCGTAAAATTATGTCCTCTGACTGGTGGAAACGCAGGTTCCTTCAAGGGTTCCTAGTTCCTTGGGAATGTTTGTGCGGTTGAAATGCAGATTTTGAGAATAACTTCCAAAGGGTTCTTGTGTTCTTCCTCCTTGTACACCACCACCCCCTACATTACCAACTCCTCCATCACTCCCCCCCTCCAACATCTCTATCACTACCACTTCCTCCTTCTTCTCCACCACTTCGATCACCAACTCCTCCATCACTACCCTCTACACCACCCCCCCCACCTCCAACACCTCTACAAAGAGCTACTTGTTTATCTTGCTGTCATTCCGTCTCTTACATAATCTACTCGGACCAATGCAGTTGAAAGCTGTGTTAACTGAGGTTTATACTCTGAGGTTGTATTCTAGCGTACAAACAAATGGGATGAATTGCGAAATTATTCACTTAAACAGAACATGTGAAACCGGGAAGTCCTTCAAAAACAAAACGTTGTTATGGATGGAAAGCTCTCTGTTTTTTTCACCTCAATGTTTTTCCCTTTTGAATTCAAAGTGAACACCAAAACAGGTTACATAATCAACAAGCAGATGAACTCCAAATAAATTCAAAGCGCGATTAAAAGAGGTTTTTAGAAGGAGCACAGGTATGTTTTCAGGTTATGTTATGTATGTGTAACAATTATGTCTCTTTTGGGAAATTAGGCAATGTTTAGGTTGTTTCTGTGATCTCCATGTTTGTTAACATTCATTCATTAACATCTCAGGGGTAAGATGACACACCCTCCAGAAAGGTCTGCACTACAAGTCAGGACATAACTCTTCAGCTATCTATAGTAGTTTTCCACTCGGCTGAAAAAAGGCTGAAACTGATTTCATGCATTCACAGGGGAATATAATTTAACAGAATTTGTGCTTCGCTGTTTTACGCTGCCCACACTTGTCGATTGTATTTTTTCATGAGATATAATCCTTTCACAACTGATCAACCTGCTAATCATAGTAATTTTGTTGTAAACAGATGAAAGAATGTAACTATGTACTACTTGTAGTGGTTTTGCTGAAGGTTTACTAGTTCAATTCTTTTTGGGACTACTTAGTTTAGTTATAGTTATGGTATCAGCTGGGGTCCCCTTGAATTGAGGGAGTAGCAGGCCATTTGCCAGTCATAGAGTGTAGTGGACAGACTGGGGTGTATGGTTTGACCATCTTGTATGGGCCTAATACATTTGCAGTATGCCCGTAAAGTACCAGTGACTTGAATCAGAATCGAACAGTCAGTGTTGGGTGTGGAGAAGCGGTGTAATGTGGAACTTGGGTAGGTTTGAATACCAGCTGGGCTGCTGCATTCTGGATGAGCTGCAGAGGAATGGCACATACAGGTAGACCAGCCAGAAGGAAGTTGCTGTAGTCTAGATGAAAGAAGACAAGGGCCTGGACCAAAAACTGTGAGGCCTTCTGGCTAAGGAATGGACATATCCTCCTAAAGTTGTGGAGCATGAATATACAGGAGCGTGTTGTCATAGTAATGTTGGCAGCAAAGGACAGCTGGACTTCCAGTGCCACTTCTAGGTTTGTTGCTGACCAAGGCACAGAATTCTATCGATGTTTCCATCCTTCCCTGGAAGAAAAAGCAGCTCAATCTTGTCCAGATTGAGCTCAGGTGGTATGTTGACATCCACTGAGATACTATATGTTGAACACACAGAGATTTGCACCTGGGTTTCAGACAGGCGCGTAGAATACGGTGGGGACACGTACCTACCAGTTTTCGTCATGAGTCATTTTGTACCCACCACTTTTTATGAAAGAATCCCCCGTGTGGGACTCGCACCGGTGTCTTTCACCACTACGTCAGTAAATGCAGTCTGAGTTACGTCAAGCTCAACAAAGAGAGATGAACTCTACTCTTACAAGTCGCTTTAGTATGACAGGGTCTCAAGCGGACTTTTCACACGGTCGTTAGCGGAGTGGTAGTGGTATGACAAGATGCCATAGTGCGTCGAGTAATGGTGCTCCCTGACTCATCCCAAAAACAACAGTCAACAAAGTGAACGTAATGAAACAGTGAAATGCAACCCAACATGTCCTGAACATTCGCCTCCAAACCCTATCTAATAGCAATAAAATGTAATGACACAGAATGCCAGAATGTCGCAATGCATTCTGGGAAACACTCCCCCAACACGTTACAATATCCACGATTTCCTCAGGCAAGTACAACAAGTTGAACTGATAATACAAAAAAACACAAAAGCATTAACCTAATTTACACAAAATAGAAACAACATTTAATTTGATTTGTGTCCGATGACGAGAGAGAGACGGAGAGAGAGCTAGCACTTTGGTACAGAGACATAGAGTAACAATAACAGAGAGCGAGCGCCGGTCTCGATAAAGCCGTTAATCAGAGAAATGAAACGTTATTTCCCGATTGTTTCACAGCGGTTACATTCAGCAGGTAGACACGGCCATGAACTGCATCTATCTGAATCACATTATCCAATGAAAAGTATTAGAGCTCTGTGCGTGAGCATAGTCAAGACATCGCGTCTGTGTGTGTGTGTGTGTGTGTGTGTGTGTGTGTGTGTGCGTGTGCGTGTGTGTGTGTCATCATCACATTTTTGTATACATTTTTATTAATTAACATGACCTGCGCGAAAGGGGGAAAAAATGAATGCGCGTCATTGTACCCAGCACTTCTGAAAATGCACTTCCGAATGCGTCTCTGTCCCCAGCCCATTTCAAACCAAACCTACGCCCATGGTTTCAGACCTTGAAAATTACAGAATTAGTTGTGTGTAATCTGCATAGCTGTGCTAGGAAAAACCATGCAAGGGAATGACAGCACCCAGAGACTTGCTGTACAGAAAGAAGAGGAAGGGATCCATAACAGAACCCTAAGGGACCCCAGTAGTGAGACTACAATGTTCAGACACTTCTTATAAGGTTCGTTCTAAGTGTCATCCTTGGGGTGGGATGTGAAAAGGAGATAGCACAGCCTGAAACTCAGTTTTTGGAGGGTGGAGAGAAGGATCAGGGGGTTCTCTCTGTCAAAGGGTGATGAAAGGTCCAGCAGAATGACGATGGAGGCGAGAGAAGCTGTTCTAGTAGTCTGAAGTTTTTCTGTGACGGTGAGCCGCGCCATCTCCGTTGAGTAGCCTGCCTTGAATCCAGAATAGTGACGGTTGGGCAGATTGTTTTGGTTGAGATATGCACAGTGTTAGGTAAACACAGCACTTTTCGGCATTTATGTTAATTAGGTGGGCAAATATAGAATAGTCTAGTGTATGACTCCCAGATAAACGTTTCTGGGTTTCAAACATCAATGTATACAATCTAACTTGTAGGCCTCTTTGACCAAGCTGATAACCCTTACCTGCTCCTTAATGACATGTATCATAATAAAATAATACTCTGAATGTTGCTTGGGATAAAACATTTTCTATCTATCTATGACATGACATGACATGACATGACACACACACACACACACACACACACACACACACACACACACACACACACACACACACACACACACACATACATACATACATAGAAGACTATTTCAGACCCCACCATGTCCTCCACCCTGAGTAGCAGCTTCTTCCCTCAGGTAGGGTCTTCAGAGTCCCCCAGTGCAGGCTCAACCGCTTCAAGATCTCCTTTGTCCCCCTGTCCATCAAAGCCTTAAATGGCAAGCTAGCCAGAGCCTAACCCCCTGTAACGTTGCTTTATCGTAACCTACGACGGGCAGTGTGCAATCTGTTGGTTGTTGGCAGTCTGTGCATGTACTGTAGATACCGTGCGTGTGTGTGTGTGTGTGTGTGTGTGTGTGTGTGTGCGTATGTGTGTATGTGTGTGTGGACTGGAACAGTCTGTGTATGTACTGTATGTATGTACTATGTTATTTTTTGTATTTTAAACAGCACTCTATGTGTCCAAGACAAATTTCCTTCGGGACAATCAAAGGCTCTTATCTTTTCTTAGAAGATTATACATTATTAGTGGTCTAATCTTACTAACAGTCTTATAATAAAAGGAGGAACCGTCAACCTTTGCTTCTTTCTAATACAGGAGAGTACGTCTTCATATCCATTTTTCAACATTTATCATCAACATCACAACATCAACTCCTATTCTGGCCAACAATCACTGACAATATGTCATCATGCTGGGATTTGTGTTGTCCAAATCCGACCAATGATGTCAAAGGTCACAACTTTTTCCAGATTTCCACCATTTTCACCATTCTACATTCCTATCGCTGGAGAGAGGTCTCCAGAGCGGCCCAACGCCTCAGTAAAGCACCTCACCACCAGGCTCATCTCTCAGCTCCTCCAGTGGCTGCTCTGCATCCTCGGGGATGTGTAGCGGCTCCTCACGGGCCTCCGTCTGCGTTGCCACCAGCTGTAGTATAGGAGCGCAGCTGCTTTATCTAGAGCGGGGATGACATGTGGTAGAAATGTTGTTAGCCAACCTTAGTCCAGAGTCCTTAGCCAACAGAAACCTGTGCTCCATCGCTGTACTGACACGAGGAGAGCCCTACTTCCCTCTCCTCTCCCTTCCTCTCATCGGCCGTCTTGGCAGCGGTGGCCGTGTGCCCACGCTTCTGTGAGTCCGTTTGTCACGCGGACGTGGGCAAACGGCGGGGGTGTCAGCTGGGTAACAAGCTCCTGTGCTCCGCAGACTCTGTTGTCCCAGCAGCTGGCTGTCAGCTGGAGGTTCCGCCACCTGGCCTGCTCCACGGCCAGACACGACAGCTATCTCCTGGGCTGCAGACGAGCGCCACGCTCCCTCCACCACAGACAGATTGACTGCCGGCGAGGGGGAGGTGGTGGTGGTGGGTGAGTAAGTGGGATTGTGACGGTAGTGGTGGGGGTGAGGGGGAGGTGGAGGAGGTGGGTGAGGGGAAGGTGGTGGTGGTGGGTGAGGAGGTGGTGGTGGTGGGTGAGTATGTGGGATTGTGTCGGTAGTGGTGGGGGTGAGGTGGTGGTGGTGGGTGAGGGGGTGGTGGTGGTGGTGGGTGAGTAAGTGGGATTGTGACGGTAGTGGTGGGGGTGAGGGGGAGGTGGAGGAGGTGGGTGAGGGGGAGGTGGTGGTGGTGGGTGAGGGGTAGGTGGTGGTGGTGGGTGAGTAGGTGGGATTGTGTCGGTAGTGGTGGGGGTGAGGGGGAGGTGGAGGAGGTGGGTGAGTAAGTGGGATTGTGACGGTAGTGGTGGGGGTGAGAGGGAGGTGGTGGTGGTGGGTGAGTAAGTGGGATTGTGTCGGTAGTGGTGGGGGTGAGGGGGAGGTGGAGGAGGTGGCCAGGGTAGTGGCTGAGGAGAGGGTAGGGAGGTGGAGGTGGTTGGTATGGGATGTGGTGCATGGCGGGAGGTGGTGGTGTTTGTATAAAGGGGAAGTAGTGGTGGTGGAGAGTTTTTTGTAACGTGGAGGTGGGGGGGGGGGGGGGGGGGGGCTTATGTAAGGTTGACATGGTTGTCCAGCGAGGTGGTGGCACAGAGCGGTGTTGGTAAGGGGAGGTGTGGGTGGGGGAATCGTGGTAGGGAAAGGTGGTGGTAGGCAGAGGGGGAGGTAAGGGGAAGGTGCTCTGATGGTGACGGTGGTGGTTGGGTGGTGGTGGTGGAGGGGAGCGGGGGTGGTGCTTGAGGCAGGGGGGGGACACCTGGACTGGGATGTCTTCCAGGCAGACATCTTGACACACCTGTAGGCTGTCTGGCAGGAGGAGAAGGAAGGGTGTGCGTGTTGCGTCTGTGTGTGTGTGTGTGTGTGTGTGTCTGTGTGTGTGTGTGTGTGTACATGTGTGTCTGTGTGCGTGTGCACATGTAATCGTGTGTGTGTGTAAGCCATCTGCTCTCCCACCATGCCTTTCTGCAGTCGGTTGTCATGGGGATTCTCTTGTCAGGCCAACGTTTACAGCAGAAGACCTTTGTGATCGACAACCCCCCCCCCCCCCCCCCCCCCCCCCACGACCTCCTGGGCTGATTAATTTGTTTGTATTTTTCCAATTAACATTACTGGGCTAGCTGTTAATCCCAGACACAGACACGGTGGAGGAGGTAATGACAGAATATTAATAAGCAGGTCCTTCTCCTGCTAAATACTCACACACTGTCTCACACACTTCAGGAACAATGTCAAAAATAATCAGCTCGCGTCCAATAAAAAGCAACCACAAAAATGTAAAAGTGCCAGATGAAGAAATCGAAACAGGAGGCTGTGTTTTCACTGCGCTTAACAAAAAGGCACAAACCTGATTCCATGCTTGGACCGAATGTGAAGTGGGACAGGGATAAAAGAAACGTATGCAATACTGAACGCCGTTTACAGCTGGTAATGATGCTGGCTTGGTGCAGCGGATGGGTAGGTGGAGGCATGGCAGTGGTGTGCGAGCAGACAGGAGAGAGGAGACGAGGCCAAGTTTGCTCTCGCTCCTTGCCTTTCCCCTGCTAGTTACATGCACGATTCATGGTGAATATTAATCTTTCACAGCTTACACCGCATACGGCTAGTGAGCCATGACGCTACACTGATCAGCAGTATGTGCACGCGCATGTGTCACATAGTGCCATTAGTCAAATTCAGTATTTTCTTAACAACCACACAACTGATAGGTGTGTGTATTTATATATACAGTATGTATACTCAGACAGTATATAATGTTGCAACATATGCTAGCTCTGTGTTTCCTATGCTAGTTCTGTTGGTTTCCGATGCTTGCGCTCTGTGTTCCCGATGCTACTTCTCAGTGGGTTTGCTACTGAGCTCTGTGTTTCATACACTAACGCTCTGTATTTTATATGCTAGCCCTCTGTGTTTTCTGTGCTAGCTCTGTGCGTTTCCTATGTGAACACTCTATGTTTCCTATGCTAGGTCTCTCCTAGGCTAGCTGTGTTTCCTATGCTAACTCTGTGGGTTTCCTACTGAGCTCTGCTGTGTGTTTGCTATGCCAGCTGACAGCAGCTCCTATCTAGTCATCTTTATTCTGCTCCAAGCGTCTCCAAGCTGCTCGGCCCAAAATCAACTGTGGCAGATCTAGCCTTGTTAGTGGGTACCAGTATGGGACTCACCATGTTGGATATATATATATATATATATATATATATATATATATATATATATATATATATATATATATATATATATATATATATACTGTATATACATATACAGTATATGGGTGTGTGTGTGTGTCTATTATGAGCGTGTCTGTGTAGTGTTTTCAAATGCATTATTTCAGAACAAATAATAATTAGATTCTGAATCAAGCATGCACCATATTTTAAAGTCCATACATTTATTAAATAAAATGGAATAGAACCACTATCAGCTGATGCACAGCTAACCTTAACAAATAAGCACACCTTGAAGCTATCAGTAACAACCTGTATTTAAGTGTATTTTTAATTATTCTTCATGCAGCTGAGGAAATGTATCTATAATGTTTTCTGAGGTCTCTTGTGTAAAAGAGGTAACCAGCCTCAATGAGACATATCTGAATGAATGTTAAATGAAATAAATACAACTATGAAAGAAGAGAAGCATCAATCATCTCAATAGCATGTTGGAGTGCCTGCACAGCTGCAATATCCAGTCTTTTCCACAGTCTGAAAACATGTTTCACCGAATAGAGAGAATGGCTGTTAGTTAATAGGCCCATGGAAAAAAAAAACACTCCAGTTCAAGGCTCAATTCACGCTCAAGACCTGTTTGTTATGCATGAACACAGCGCATGGCAATGGGTAATATCACAAATGATTATTCATGTTATTCATGGGAAGAGAAGGGTCGAAGACATTTCTTCTTAAACTAATTATACTGTGACTGCTTTAGTCAGCCTTTTACTCCCCACCTACGGTGCTGTAAGGGCTGCAGTCGAATAGTAAAAAAAAAAAAAAACGTCTATGTCCTTCCTAACCTCTTTTCTTCAACCTCGATGGAAAACGTCATGAAGTCAAGGAAAGATGTGAAGGAGCATTCATAAGGACTTAGGAAAAGACAATGTGGTGCTAAGAGTATCCGACTGCAGTTCACTATGCTAAGCTATGTCATTATGCAAAGGTGAATGTTTTGGATGTGGGCCTGTCGTGTTGAAACTGCAATGTTTCGAAGATACTGGAGATTACAAAACAGGGTCTGTTAGATACTTAGCCTGTGCGTTCGTACCGTGTCGTTTCATACAGTATAAATGGTTCAGGCTGTATAAACATGGACAGCTTAGTGAAAAATATTACTTAATTACCATGGAATTTAAATTAAAAAAGGCTACCAGTCTCAAAAGTGAAAGAAAATGGTCCTGTCCACTCATATTATCAACCTAAATAATTCGGCCATTTTGATCGTTTGTTTCTGTAAACGGACGAATTGTGAGTCACTTTAAATGTTTCTGCCCAAGGAATTATCTCCTTTCTTTTAGTTAAGGAAGGTCCAGTGTACCCTATGCTAAAATAGATAAGCAAGAAAGCATTGAAGCACCTTTCTTTAGCATTTTATCAGAGTTAAGTGCAAAAAAAAGCAGTGTCTAAAAGTGGGTGTAAAAAAAACTACAGCGTTGACCTGGATAATTGATCAGCCAATTATGTAAAATATGATGAACAAAAGTTATGGTATTTTTTATGTTCCCCTCTAGATTGATGCTCGTGTTCTGTTCTGTGTGTCAGCGCCAGGAGGACAGCCTTTCCAAACAAACCTGATGAGGACAAATATACCTTGTCTTTGCAAAACAACGTATGAATAGTTTTCTGTTCGTAACAAATCTGTTTCACCAGCCAGCAATATGGCGGTTGGTGGGGCGCTTAACCAAGCATTAATCCAGGAGGGAACTTAAGAACACTGTCATTTTTATCTATTTGCCCCCCCCCACCCACCCACCCACCCACTCTCAGCCCATGAGGTGTGTTTTCATGAAATATGAGCCTGGGACAATCGTACCCAGAGAGTCTTATTGAAACGGATGAGGAGGCCTGTGTTATATTTGTAAAGCTGTTCTGTAAGCACTCAAGTTCATCGGCCAAAGTAAACTTTCACCTGATTAAACCGCAAAGATGACATTTTGAATTAAATCCAAAGAATAGAACGTGTTGTTGTTGTTGTTTTGGAAATGAATAAACGACTCTTTATTTTTTTTATTGGAAAGGGGAGCAGGACAAGTTGTTGTGTGTGATAATTAAGCCCTCTGTGGAAAAGCAGTGTTGTTTTGCTTCTTTCAGTGAGTGGAGCTCCCTTGGTGATGGGTGTGGGTATTTTGAAGGGGAAGCTGAGAGACAGCAGGATGAGCTGATGCAGAGTTTGACATTGCAATCTCAACTTCACTGATCATACGAATTTCAATGGTAATGATGTTATTTAGAATATTAAATATATCATTATCGCTGTGTATGCCCGTTGGTAAATAGGAAGGGAAGTATTTCCGTGGGGTTGACTTCTGTAATGTCCCCTTTACAACTAACACTCAAGATGGTTTGCTAAATAAGGAGTTCATATAACGTGGCAAGCTTTATTTTGTATCCTTAATGGTCTGTCCCTATTATATTAAATCCAAAAATATGTTTTTAGTATCATCCTTTAACTACTGTAGTTCTTCACTCATGAAAGAGTAAAAAGGACTCCTGTAGTTTGTCCATGCCTTCCTTTGACATCAGAACTGTAATTCCGCTTTGCGTTAGTCTTACCTGTCATGTGTGAATTTGAGTTCAACAAATGGCTATTTGAAGATACAGCTCCCCTCTCTCTCTCTCTCTCTCTCTCTCTCTCTCTCTCTCTCTCTCTCTCTCTCTCTCTCTCTCTCTCTCTCTCTGTGTAAAGAGCTGATCAAAGAGTGTAGAAATGAGGCGCTGTCAGACTTCCCCAAGTGAACTTGGAGAAACGAAACATAAGTCATTTGTCAGCCAGCGTGGGACCAGCTGACACTGGAAATACTTCTATTGTACACTGGGTTTGAAAATAGCCTATCCTGTCACATTTCTAATGAACATACCTAGCCCTACCACTCACAGAGGCACACATCAACCCTCCTGAAAACACCCTACAACTCCCCTTGTCAAAGATATTATTCTCAGCACTTTCCCTCCCGTTGTACACCCACTGAGGTAAACATAATAGGAGATGGCAGACCTGTGCTTGTGCTCCTTGTGCCCTGCAGGCGGCGGCGGTGGTGGTGGTGGTGGTGGGGGGCACACAGAGTGCTCTAGCCCATTGGGAGTGAAGGCCTACCTGGGCCTGTGTGTTCAAGAGTCTGGGTGTAGCGTAGCTCTTGAATTAGCCAGAGCTTGGGAAAGGGTTTGGGTTAAAGTCTGCAATTCTGAGGCAAGATGGACTTTCTTTCTGTACCATCAACCAGGTACATCTAGGGGGCGCAGGATGGTGGAGTGGTTAGGTTGTTTGACTCTGATGCTGAATGGTTCTGGGCAGTGTGCGAAATACCCATCAATATTCTGGCGGGTCCCCATCTCCCGATAGTTGTGCAATATCGATCTAAATTTTCTCATGCAGTAGGTCTATAGCACACTTAACGCCTATTATCGCACGGCCCCTATTATTGCACAGTTTCTTGTTTATCATACGATTGCGTGCAACGAGCAACAGATACAAGAAACGATAAAGGTTCTCATACAAGACAGGTATTTAAGCCATAAGTATGCCAAAAATGGGTTCTGTAGGCTACACCTTACTTATCAATATAAAACACTGTAGAACATTGATGTGTCCATTTCAGCATGGAACATTCACCGGCACGACAAAAAAAACCTTCAAAGTGGCCGTGTGCGATAATGGGGCTACATGAGTCGACCCCAGTATTATCATAGATCATTTTAACAACGTTCATTTCCACGGAAAAACGACTAATTCATGGGAAAGTAAACATAAACGTGATCAAGAAACTGGTATTTTAAGTAGCCGGATATGTTGCGTTCTTCTAAAATTACACTTAGAACATAGAATTTCCTCACAACTCGCGCGATAATAGGCGCAAGTATACGCAAACATTACTATATTTCATGGATGCAAGCCGAGATAATCAGTCTAATAGCCTACATGACAAACACACACACACACTTAACAATATGCATACGTGCACAGGACTGGCTGGCTCCGCTTGGCAAAAAATAGTGCAAAAAATAGTGAATAAATGTTTTTAATTCTGAATAGTGGACATGGTGAGCTTAAACACATTGAACAGATCATTAGTGACAATAAAATATATATTTTATTTTATTTTCGGCAAAATTTGAGACCCTCCTCAAATTTTGCTTTTGAGTCTTTCAGGGGGTCTCATGGGTTGATCGGGGGGGTCGAGCACCCCCGAGCCCCCCTGTATTTCGCTCACTGGTTCTGGGTTTCGATCCTGAATGTCTGCAGTCAACCTGTAGTCCTTGAGCAAGATGCCCCCTGATCCTACCTGCTCCTTAAGGACATGTGTCTGAACTCACTGTAAGTCACACTCACTAAAAGTGTCTGCTGAATAACTCAATTGTAAAATAGTAAAGTAATATCCACTCAGTGTTTCATTACTTGTGGATTCTTGCTGGGCTATGTCAGGTTGTATTGTACTACATCTCCCGAATTCCCTCGGGCCACAGTCAGAGTGTTGTGTGTGCCTGTCAGCTGACCAATCAAGAGGAGTGGGGGAAGAACTCTTGACAACATGTTGCTTCAATCATTCTCTGATTGGGATCTGATTGTTTGACTCTAACAGAATAATAATCCAACCAGCCGCTTGATTCTCTATTCTCACTATTCCACTAAGGAGATTATGTGGATCTGCGACTGTAGTCTGGAGCTGACTAGGAGAAGGCCAAGGACACAGGGAGATGGGCCAGGACACTAGGGGATTGAAATGGAGACTAGGAGATGGGCTAGGACACTAGGAAACTAGTAGAAAGACAAGGAGGACACTAGGGATGAGGGAACTAGTCAAAGCGATATTTTTGAGGCGGAAACTTGGAGGCTGTTGCCACGGTAATTGGGACCATAGCCCTGGTTATCAGCCCAGGCACAGGGGAGGCCTGTGTGGAAGACACTGACCTACCGCAGCCTTCGCCTTGCCCTCTCCACCTCCTCTCTTCTCTCGTTCTCTCCTCGGCCTCCTCTATTCCTCTGTTCTCCTCACTCTTTCTCCTGGTGTTCTTAACATCTTTTGTTATGTTGTCTGTCCCCCTCCCCTCTGCACACCCGCTCACTCCTCATTACTCCCCTTCACCTCCCCTTTATCATTATTTTCAAAGTCTCTTTCTTCTTTCACCCACTATTTTCCTCCATATTTGATGTCTGCCCTCTTTTTTATTACTTTTCCCTCCCTGCTTCCTCTCCACACTCGCATTTGTCAACCGCCCTTTCTTCCCTCCTCCCCCCCATTTCTGGCTGTCTTTCTCTCTTTCCTTTTCTCTCCCTCTTCCTTTATCCTCCATTCCTCCTATATGTAGACACCCCTCTGTTCTTTCCACTGCCCTCCATGTCTCTTTTTCCTTCTCCCACTGCCCTCTCTCTCTCATTCTCTCACTCTCCTTCTCTCTCATTTGCTCTGTCACTCCCCATTTCCAAATCTCTTTATACGTTTCACTTTCTCTTGATCTCTCCCTAAATTCAATTTCAATTGCTTAATTTGCATGACAAACACGTGTTTGTATTGTTAAAGTATATAACAATATAATGTTCCTAAACATAACAGCTCATCAAAAATCACAATAAAATTATAACATTTATAATTATACATATAAATCAACACAGAACTATCAACAATGTACTGTCCCTCTTGATATAAGTTATATAAGTTATCAACCCCCCCCCCCCCCACCACACACACACACACACTCACACACACACACACACACACACACACACACACACACACACACACACACTCTATACATGACAAAACATGGGCACCTTACGACCTCTGATTGCGTTCCTGTTTCTCTGTTCCTGACGGGATCCTTGGTTCTGTGTCGCTGTGTTTTGTGATATGGATCGATGTGTACCCCCCCCCTCTTTCCCCCTCCCTATGTCGCTCTATTGCTCTCACTCCATCACTCAATCCCTCTGTCTACCTCTCTCTCCATCTCCATCTCAGATTCAAATCCTCTCTCCACTGTTGTAATGTATCTGTGATCATCTGCATGTGATTCCTTTGGTTATGCAAGGTCATCTCATCATCGTCTCTCTCTCTCTCTTTCTCTCTCCATGTAGAGCTCCATAGAAAACCACAACAGAGCGGTAGGCTAATTAGCAACAGTAGCACAACAGGGTAATGGTTCCTGGTGAATTAGTTTAGAGCTAGGTCGTGTCAGAGAGCTCATTTAAAAGGCTAGTTGGTTTGGTTTCACGGCTTTGATGATTTGTATGCTTTGCACTGGAGCCTGGGGCCATGTGCTAAAATATCAACAAGCCAATCAACAAGGAAACCAAAAGAAGACAACTACTCACTTGCCACCTTTGATTTTCTTGGTTCTGTCAGGATAAAATACAACACAATGAATTGACAAATTAGTTTCAAAATGTGTGTGTATAACTCCAGGCACACAAAAGAAGGTAATTTTGCACAATTCATTCGACTAAACGACTTGAATTCATCTGGTCTGGTACTGGTCTCTCTCTCGACATAAAAGTCCACACCATTTTAAAGTATACATTCAAGTTAAAGAGTGTTTAATTGTAAATGCCCCATTGATGACTGACAGGTTATAACAAACAATCAGCTGTCTAATCACATTCTCCAGGTTGTATTTCCTGCAGCAAATATGATTAATCTGCGTCATGCTTTTGCCAGCACTAATGAAACAATATGATTCAAGGGTCCTCTGTGAAGTGTAACCAGCTCTTTTGTAGAGGTTCAGTGTTAAATAGCTTCTGTTTAAAGACGCAAGCAGTAAAGTGTTATTATTGTTAAGCATAATTAAATAGTTTCCATTTTTTTGTATTTGAACATCCAGTTATAAATATCACTTTACACGAAAATGCCTTAAGAAGTTGTTGAATTGCAGCATTTTAAAGAAGAACAAACCAACAACCCTGGGCTCTGAATGGGCTGTCTTGATTAAAATGCGTCAGAGATTGAGTATCTTCGAGCATCAAGGAAGAGTCAACAAAGAGCATTTTTCCTGAGCCTCCTTCCGACATGGCAGACTGGGGGCTGGTGAAGGAAGATGTTGGCTGGCCTGCCGCTGACAGCCGCGGTGCTCTCCAGAACACAAAGCCCTGTGTTCCAGCACAGGGAAAACTGAAATCCCTGATTTAATCTGTCTCTTCAAGTTATTATTAAAAGCACAAATCATAATTGCGTGTTCATATCTTGTTATGTGATTATTTTTATTTTTTATTTTTTTTTCCTTTTCAAGATAAGCCTTTCTGATACTGGGATTATACTCTTCTATCAGATAAATAACAAGTAGAATAATACAAGACAGATAAGATATAAGCCCATCTGGCAGAATGGTGTTTCACCATTACACGTGTGTGGATCTAACACAACCCCTTGATGCACTCTGCTGCTCACTTCATCACCCTTTCATTCTTCTTTTATGTGATACGTTCTTTCTTTTTTTCCTCTCTTTCCTTATTTTGTTTCTTGTTTCTTTCTTTGGTTCTCTGAGCCCTTCGCCCATCGTGTTCCCTGGTTGTTTTATGGGAGGTATAAAAAGTGGATACAAATGGAAAACGACTGGATTGTGACTATTTCCTCCAGTCGACTTTTCAGTTCACTGAGACCATTGACAAAATATTTTCTAAACTATTATATCCTATTCTTGTGTTTGTTAGACCTGAATATGAGCCTGTGGTGGAAACCTTTTCTTGAAAAATGAAAATAAGCACCACCGTGTGAAACCTCACTGAGACAATATATTCAAGTAAAATCACTTCATGTTTGTTTATTTACCTCTTCCCCAGATGCATGTTGGGAAATAGTTATTATATACTTCTCACCGTTTCTCTTAGAAAAGGAAACTTTTCGTTCAACTGGAAAGCAGTTTTTCTGGAAACGTTTGTCAAATACACATTTAAAAGAGTCGTCCGGCATGGACATTGAAGAATACAGGGTGAAAGGTTGGTGTAAAACATTCAGTAATAATTATCTTTAGTTAGACATTAATATAATCATATTTATAGGAGTAGTTATGTGGTCAGCGAATATAAAACAATTCAAATCAATGATAAACAAAAATCTCTAAATACATCTGTATGATATATAAATTCCTCTGAATAAAATAGAATTCAACTTCTTAAGATATCCTCAAACAACCCAGTAAGTTAGCTGTCGTAAAGTGTACTGTGTATAGACTCGGATGTGTATTCCTTCACAGGGAGCGCTGGTGTCTGTCAGGCAAAACGCAGGCCCGGGTTCAAAGGGATGAGTGCTGGACAGACAGGAGAAAGAGCTAACGGCTAGCGTGGTGGTGTTGTGTGGAGAGCGGAGATCACCAAGCCCAGCGGGAGGCTTTGTGAAGCAGACTGGCCATCATAACGCTGACTAATGACAGCCGGTCTGCATGAGGACCTCAGAACAACAACAACAACAACAACAGCAGCAGCTAGTGGGGCGAACGAGTGTGAACCGCGGACGTCACCTTAGCCAACCTGTTGACACAGGGCTTTTGTTCACATGGTGTTTATGGTGTGTTTTTCACTGTGTTAACGCGGTCTGTTTACGGTCTGTGCTTTGGTCTGTGTTTACGTTGTTTGTTCGATATCGAACAACGGAGTTACAGAGTCTGTTTGTGGTGTGCGTTTACGGTGTGTGTTCGGGATGTGTCTTTACATTGTGTTCACTATGTGTGTTTATGTTGTGTGTTCAGGACGTGTGTACTCAATGTGTGTCTTTATGGTGTGTGTTCACAGTGTGTGTTTATGCTGTGTTGTCTGGCTGTGTGTTCATAATGTGTATTCACGCTGTGTGTTTGTGCTGTGTGTCTGTTTTGTGGTCCCAGTGTGTATTCTCGTTATGTGTTTGTGATGTGTGTCTATGTTTTGTGGTCCCAGTGTGTGTTTACGTTGTGTGTTCAATGGGTGCACAGTGTGTGGTCGGGTGTGTGTTAATGTTGTGTGTTCAAGCTGTGCATGCACAGTGTGTGTTCACAGTGTGTCTACATTGTTACATTTACATTGTGTGCTTACATTGTGTGTTTGGATGTGAGTTTACGTTGTGTGTTCCTGTTGTGTAATCACGGTGTGTGTTCATGTTATGTGTTAAGGATGTGAATTCACGTTGTGTGTTCACAGTGTGTGTTTGCAGTGTGTGCTTGTGGTGTGTGTGCTTGTGGTGTGCGTTCGGGGTGTGTGTTATTTACAGTGGCTCCCCCCCATGGGCAGAGCTCTAATACAGTGTGATGTTTTAATCATCATCTCACCAGCTGAATGTGCCGCTGATGATTAGCACTCAGGGAATCAAGGGCCTAATTGTTTGTGCGAAAGAAGGATCACGTACGTGTGTGTATGCGTATGTGTCTGACAGAATGCGTGTGTGCTGTCTGAGTAGGAGTGTGTGTTGTGCATGTCTGTGTGTGTGTGTGTGTGTGTGTGTGTGTGTGTGTACATGTGTGTGTTGTGTATATGTGTGCATGTGCCTGTTAAGTGCTTCTCACGCTACAGTGCTCCGTCACCCCGAGGGCCAGTGTTTCTCCTCTGATCCCAGCGAGGCGTTTCATTGGCTCAGAGCTCTGACCTTATCCAATGAGATGCCGGTGCCCCCAGGTGACCACAGGAAGTGATGCAGGATTCCAGAGACCGGGAGACAAATAGTGTTGAGCATTTTCCTGTCAAGGAGCAGATGAACATGCTGGAAACATCTCAGCAACTACTGCCTCTCTCTTAGTGCCCCAGTCTCCTAACTGGCTTACTAGTGACCTAGCTGGTCTCCTAGTTACTTCTATTCTCCTAGCTGGAATCCTAGTCCCCTAGTCTCCTCACTGGTCCCTGCTATTCCTCATGTTCTAGTCTCCTAGGCTCATCCAGTCCTTGTCTCCGAGAGAGAGAGAGAGAGAGAGAGAGAGAGAGAGAGAGAGAGAGAGAGAGAGAGAGAGAGAGAGAGAGAGAGAGAGAGAGAGAGAGAGAATAAAGAATGAAGAATGTGTGAATGTGTGTTTGTGTGTGTAAATGTGTGTGATTGTGTATGTGTGAGGCTGTGTAGGTGTTTGTATCCCAAGGTTATTATCATTAGGAAATAACTAAAAGTTGAGAGAAATGTTTTTTGTTAACAAATAAAAATAAAATCAAGGCTTCACAAAAAACAATAACTACATAACTAATGGAAACTGTATTGTGTTTACCAGACTACCTAAAATAAACAAAATTGATAGAGAAAATGTCTGGTATTCGTCAATGTCAATTTGTCTTTTGTGGATGGTTGCTCATCTGAGCTCTCAAAATGGAAAATAAAAATGATGGACCAATGCAAAACTAGAAGAACATTGGTGAGTGGTTTTGTATGTGCATGCGTGTGTAAATTAAAACCGGTCTGTCATCTCAATACTGCATATTGCTCAGAGCTTTCAGCTTGTCCCATTGGTTGGTCAGCTACAGCATTTCAGACCCCTTGTTTGAGGGGGGGCCGGGGCGGTTTGGCTGCAGAAGGTCATATCAAGGGTCAACGGGTGCCTGATTGACAACGACGCAGAACGTGACATAAGTCAATTAACGAGTGAGTGAGGGTGGCCGTGCGAGCCTGTCCTTCCTCAGTGAACTGAAAGAGTGAGAAGAGTACTGGAGAGTGGAGGGATGTTTCTGTCCACCACCCCCTCCCCCATCTCTGGTCGTGTTGCGTTACTATCAGGGGGGGGGGGTTAGTTCCCCCAAACATGTTCTACATTAACATTTCATATGAGTGTTAGAAGCCCGCCTCTCTCTCCTCAGGTCAGGCGCGAGATAGAGAGACAGTGTATTGTCTGGAGTGTGTCACAGTGACAGGCATACTGCGTGTGTGTGTGTGTGTGTGTGTCTGCTGATGGCGTTTGTGTGTCTGCGTTCAGGATGTGTTAGGCAGAACGGTGCAGAAGGATGTCCAGGCCTCGACAGATGTAGGTCTGTATGCAGCTCTCAGGGAGATGGAGACGAGATGGGACAGTAGGGAGAGATGTTCACTTTATGTTCTCTACTCTGAATGTAGAGTTTCAACGCTGCTGTGCTTACTACTCCAATTACAATGCCTTGTATGAGCCGATGTTCATACTTACCATTTGAAGAAATGTATTAAAAGTGCACCTTGGATATTAGAACTGATACTTTGTCTGTTTGGGGGGTTCACTCACTTATCTCACACAATCATCCATAATGACATTGCCGCTTTCTCATTCTCTTTTAAAAGACAGTGTGCAGCCTGCAGGCAATTTTGTAGAGTGAGATTGTGCTCTCAATCAATCCGATTATTTTATAAAGACAAATTTAGAAGACAAATTTACAAGGCAGCATTGAATTTCCAAAAACAAACAAAAAAGTGTGACTTTCTTCAGTGTATCTTGGCGGAGTTGGTTAAACGAAGTTGGTGTGGAATTAAAATGTATGCTTTCAGCTTGTTGGCTCATTTGCTCATGCTAATTATCCATTTAAACAAAACATGGAAAAATAGGTTAGCGTTTTACATTCTTTTTCATTCTAATCTAAACATCTTAACTTCCTCTAAAAGATGTTGATTTGTGCGAGTGGGCAGGCTCAACATTTCAACCAATCACATTGCTGTTCGGTCTTATCAAACCTCTTTTGGTCCGACGAAGACCAATTAAATTGTGAATTCATAATCGTGCCTATTTTTTGTTGTACTAGGAAATACATATTGTTATGGTACGAATTAGGATCCACTTGATTTCCCTCATCTTACGCTGTGGTTAAGTTACAATGTTTAACACACCGTGTAACAACATAATGTGTTCTCCCTCCTCGTCAGAAGGGATATTCTCTCATTAATGCATCCGATAACCGCCCTCCACAATTAATCAAACCAGCCTTAATTAGCTGAAAACCTGAGACAGCTCAGTGGGAGCGCAGGAAAAAATACATTCTCCACAGCAAAAAGTAACATGATATGTAGTGCAAACAGTGGCCATTTAAAGAGTGATTCAAGAATGATTCAAGAAAAAATTATGCCTGATGTGAAGTGTGATTTAATAATGATTTAGGTACAAGGTATGAATATTCCAAGTGTGATTCATAAACAGTTAATTAGATGTGTGATTTAAGAAGAATAAAGTCATTCAAGTGCGATTCTAGCATGATATAAGCATGGACATTTGTGTGATAAAGATGATAGTTTCATTACAAATTTAGATTTTGTTTTCTGCTGAATATAGGGTTGAATGTAACGGGGAGCGGTTGGACCCAATTGCAGCACACGAGAAGGATTGGTAATGACTTCTTACTGTCACACACAATCAGAGCAGGCAACAGACCAGGAGAGAGGCTGGCAGAAACCAGGGACAGGGAGACGAAGTTGGTGGTTGGGGGGCAGAAGGCTGAGGTGATATCCAGGAAGGCGACGAGACGGTTGGTCGGTTGGATGGTCAGGGACAGGCAGGGTTGAATCCGGGAGAGAAATCCGAATGACGCTGGAGAGACTTGCATGAGAAGCAAAGACAATCTTGCAACGGGTGAATGGTGAGGGATGGATTTATAAACTCTTGATTGCCGATTTGAGGCAGCTGCGTGATCAGGTGAATAGAGTTGGCTTGATGAGCAGGGAGTGACTGGCAGACAGGTGAGGAGGAGGAGGGGCAGGTGGAAAACTACTGGGAGCTTAGATGGCTGAGGTGAGGAGAAGGCAGACTGTTATATTGAAGGATGCACAAAATCCAAATTTGATTGCCAGTCATTACTTCTTCTCATTATTCTCTAACATTCAATCAACAAAATAAGTTGAAACGATAGGTAAGTTATTTTAACTCTAGCGCTATGATTGTAGGCGTAGCTGTCAAGGCCTCACCTTATGAGCTTGTCCAGTACGCTCATTCACCTGCACTGAAAACATCAGGTTTGAGAAATAGATAAATGTAGAAGTACTGTGAACACTGTGGACAGTTGACCACGGATGACCACCCCCCGCCCCCCAACCCGTCAATGAGGCATCCATAAAGACCACCACAAGGGAGGCGCAGGGGAGCCTCCCCAGTACTCCAGGTCCAGTGACACCGAGCGGGGTACGCTCAGAACCCTGAGCTTTTGTCACCTAGAAACCACTGGTGTCGTTTGTGCATAAAAAGCCGAACCAGAGGAACCACTGGGTGGGCAGCTGCCATGGGCCCCAAAGGTGCATGATGGAAACCTTCTGGGGCTGATGCTCACTCTTTTGTGAGCTGGTCTATTCGTCACCGCCATGGTGCCTCTGAATAGCTCTGCATCAGTAAATCGTTGAGATAAAAAATATTTTTTTCCTCGCTGCATGAGCAGCAGCTCCTCCACGCACTTTGAGAAGGTGGGGCCAGAGAGTAACCGAATGGCAGCCACTGGTATTTGTACACCATGTCAATGACGGCAAAGCAGAGACATTTCCTTTGAGCCTTGAAGGGGCATGCATGCAAGTAAGCATCCTTGAAATCCAGGGATGTGAACCAATCATCCTCTCTCACACATCTGAGCAATGGTGTGGGGCAGGGGATTGACAGTGATGGCCCCCATCTCCAAGAGATGAGACACATCTGCTGCCGGAGCTGCTCTTGCAAGAGGGTCCTGCAACCTTGTCTTCACTAACCCCCAAAATTGTGGGGACGGTGCTTGAACTGAGATGTCGCCACCTCAGTGTGTCGTCCAACCATGTTGGTCAAACGCATCGCTCTCACCAAGACGCATGGTGCGTGGAGATGGGGCGAGTGGAGGAGCGCGGTCTGGGAATACACAGTATTCCTCTGCCCCTACCACCTTCAGACTGTGTGGTGATCTCGCCTGCAAGAGAAAGCCCAGCAGAGGGCCTACAGCGAGCAAGTGGCCGGGCTGCACGCAATCCATCCAGGACCGGGCCACAAGCATAGCGGACAGCCCCTCCTTCTCCTTATATACGGCCGACTGCACAGACAAATAGACTTTTAAATCTTTATTAGGGGGGAAAGAAAATTAAAAGTGAAAAAAAAACCCAGAAACAGTCGGTCCCAGGTGGGCACAAGCTTCTGCTGCCTCCCTGGGGCTCTGCCAGAGGACCGGCTCCCCCTCCGCTGTCTGGCCCTGCAGCTGCTGCTGCGGTGGCAGAGGCAGCACACTGCTGTGCTGGGAGTGTGAGCGACCAACCTATTGCCCGAACAGCCATTCAGTGGCGAGTGGGCCCTGGGTGAGACCCATCAGCAAAGTGCAGGAGAGCCACCTTGTCCAGTGACCCACGGTGGCCCGTTTGACGCCGTTTGACGGCCCGCTGTAACCGCCGCTGACTGGCACACCTGGAGGATGGCATTCGAGAACCAGGCCACCTTCTCCACGTCGTCCAGACCAAAAGCCAACTGTCATGGCCGACCAGGCAGAGGAGAGCAGGGCAACGTTGTGAGGCACAGACACAGGACATGTTTCTCGAGGCAGGAGGCAGTGGCTTCTTGGTCAGAGGCCATCCGGCACCTGATCAGCGCTGCCAGAGGAGCCTCCAGCCCGGGTCTCCCCCTGGCCTGTGTGGTGGTCCGCCCTCCCACCCTGGTGAAGGCCATGAAGGTCTTCAGCGGTGCCTTCAGGGAGGACGGGCCCTCGGCCGCTGCGGTCAGGCAGCGCAGGCTGGACTGGCGGGGCGCTGGGCCGTCGGGAAGGCGACACTGTGGCTGGACATCGCTCATGAGTGGACTGGTGTGCTTTCAATGGCTGAGAGAAATGGGAGGACAGGGTGCTGCTCTGAGCTGCACTATGAACACGGAGCCCTGGGAAATGTGGCTAGGACCCACGTTGATGGACACATTGTTGCATCTTCAGTGCACCGTATGGGACAAGCTTGTCCGGTGAAGCCCAGGCTGCGTGGCCTCGTGAGATAGAGCTGGCCAGTAGCAAACACACTCGCCATTGCCGCTGTACAGAACCGCTAGTGGATGCAGCTCTCCACCTCTCCTACAGACAGCAATCACAATGAAACACATAGCAACAGCAAGGATGTGACAGTAAAGACACAGCGGCAAGGAAAGGGTTTTATATGAGTGAAGTTTTTGTTTATTGGTATTATATATATATATATATATAATGTTATGGTGTTAAACGCTGGTCAACGGTAGAAAAGCTCCGCTCTTCGTTCAAATGGTTAAAAACAGGGTTGTTATTGTAATCGCTTCTCTTTGATGTATTATAAATACATCTGTGTAATTGCTCTGCTGCCACATATGTCACATGATCAAAGTTTCTGCAGCCTACTTGATCCATCACCAAACATAAAAAAGTATTCAAGGCATTTTTTAGATTTTACACACAACACAGTAAAACTGCCATTATGTGTTCTCATTATGAGCGCTGCGACTGAAATGCAGTCTATCAAGGACTCATTTATTACCAACCATTCTGAGATAAAAAAAGGAAAAAACCTCAAAAGAATATGATTCATTTGTGCTCCTCCACTTATTATGAGAAAACTGGTGAAAAGCGATTTTAAAGAGGTTCCATTCCATCTTCTGATCACTTCCATTTAAAGAGTGATTCCCCTGAATATATCAACCATTTTTGACATTTCAGACAGATTAATTGTTGCTGGACTGGGCTTCAAGATAAGTGGTGTGGCACAATGTTAAGACAATGAAGGAGACATTCATAATCGTCCTTTTCAACTTTGTTTTTGAGGATTGATCATTATGTTTTTCTTGACATTCCTTTCACAATGTCACTGTCTTTCATCATGGAACAATGGTGGTCACTTCTTGTGTGCAATTGTATTTGTTTCTGCTCTACACGAATCAAAATTCACATAATCTTGCAAAAATGATACAGCATGAGCAAAGACAACACTTTGAGAAACTTTGAAAAAATGTGCCTGCAAAGCCATATAAATCACCAAGCATCAAAGGCCAGAAATGTCACAAATTCAACATGGATGCAAATGAAAACCATTCATCTCTTGGTCGGCTCGACTGGTTTGCTCAGAGCACAAATTGCACACGGTTGCCACAGAGGACCTCTGAAAGGCCTGCGCGCTCACGCCGCTCCTCTCTGTTCAAAGCCGCAGCGGGTAGGAGGTGTGCGGAGATAGAGAGGAGGTGGGCCGAATCATTTCTGTCTGTTTAGCCCCCTGCCGCGCTCAGCCTGCACCTCTGCGCTGTGTGACAGGTGTAACGCGCAGCGCTGCGACGCGCATCACCCGCGGCCCCCCGTTCCCGTGCAGCCCGGACCCCCACCGGTCCCCACGGAGACCACGGGGACACGGCGCGCTGCTTTGATACGCGCCGCTGCTCGCAAAGTGGGGAGAGAAACACGGGAGAGGATAAAAAGAAAAAGTGCCAAAGCAGCTACTTCAAAGCGTGATAAGAGAACGGTTACTGCTCCCGCATTCATGCATACATATTTAGCCAGGCAGCCGCGCTGCAGCGCTTTAGCCAACATGTGAGGGCGGACCGCGGCATTGTTCCCCACAAAGGGATACGTTTCAACTGTTCTGTCTTCTCATTACCGCCTTGGCGCCGGCGCCGAGGGGCCGCGCCGGCTTTTTTTTTGTCGATTGAAGGGAGAATGGACGTGATGGCGGTGTGGTCATAGCAGTCTAGGCTGCAGTTAGACGTGTTCATTATTTATTAGAGATGGAAGGTTCAATGCAAAACAACGGGCTGAGTGTGGAGCCAGAATGAATACCCGAACACACACTCTTGTGTGTGAAATGTGTTCACTTTCATTACATTTCTTCATTCAGTTTCATGTAGTTTTGTTTGTTTTGAAAGAGTCAAAGATTCCAAACTTTTAAATTGACCTTTACAAATGAATTTCCTGATGTAGAAATACAAGCTTGGGTATAGGTTTCTTGTCAGATCATTTCATATTCTCACCTTCTACATCTGAAATGAGGGAACATCTATGGACAACTGGATTGTTAAAAAGTGCTTCTCTTGACTAGAATGATGAACATGCAGTATGGTTCTCACAGTAATAGGGTTCACAATGTGAACGCATGTGGCTGTTTATTTGATGACATTGATTGTATGTCTCGTGTATTTCTACATGGTCATTAAAAACGACCAGATCCCAAAGGAAACAATTAGATTCAACAAGCAGGTTTCTTTAACAATAGTTCCCAGCCTGGCATGCAATCGACAAGACTATTCTGTCAAGAAACTGTTTAATTATGTGCGACTGTCTCACAAGCAGCTGCATTGTAATGGTATTTGCTGACATTTAAAGATGCAACAATCACATTGCTATCTCAATGCTCGTGTACACATGCAGTTGGTCAATTGAAAGGTTGAGAGGTACAAATATGAATATTAAATTGTTAACGATTCTGGAGTAGCCGTCCATCTTCTCTGGTCTTCCACGGCAGGCACCGGGGTAATTGGGCATAAATGTCCCCAACCAAGAAGCATCTCATCTACAAGCCCTGCAACACACACCTGTCACTACAGAACTCTACCCTACTATATTTCTGACGCGCCGCAGAGGCCTGTCACATGGAAACCCTCCAGGAAGAAGGTGGATGGAAGCCTCAGGGCCAGTGGCTTCTGGCCTCAAGACAACCGCAGGGTTAAGGTGATTAGCCCATCAGTCTGATGCCATGAAGACTATGTTGACATCCAAGTCAAATCATTCAATCTGAAGTGATTTAAATTAAAATGAGATCCATGCCGTAGCAGGAATGGGTTAGGTCATCTTACACATGGACGCCTACATGTTAGGCTGCAGACATCGGGTTTCCAGCCCGGTAACTTTCAGCCAGGAATCAAACACAGCAGCCACCAGGCTATTCAGCCCCGTTAAATATGCAGGGATGACACCATTTGCTATTCATGTCAGTAAAATGTGGCACGATAATCCGTACAAGTAGGCTGCTGATCTGCTGTTGAAGGTGCGGAAGGTAAGATTCAAGAGTTGTAAAGTGAGAGATGAGAAAAGCACTGAAGAGGGATTTTGAGCAAACAACCTTAAAAACATTGCTTCCCCCTCTTGACTCTCACACTCCCTCCCTCGCTTCATTTATCCACCATTGAGAAGTATTGCATTGCACCTATGATTGACAGGCAAGATGGATTCCCCTAAAACCAATCACGGAAGAGATGCCCTGATTGGTCAGAAATGTACCGTGAGTGATCTAAGTTCTAAATTGGCTCATACAGGACAGGTGCAGTCAGCTAGAAACATATTCTCACAGCACATTTCACTCACTTACTGTATAGGCTATTCCATTTTTAACACATTTTTACTCAATAGCATCTCTGCTACAGCTCCTTTAATCTGGCTGCAAATGCAGTGTGTCCTACCCCTGTGTGTTCTCATCCATCTTCCGTTTTCATATGTTTCCTGCATGAAGATGTACCTCCTCATGGAATAATTTACAGACCCAAAAGGATGTGTGTCAGGTTTTTCTCCACACGTGGAATATTTCTTCTGAGGTCGAGTTATGGTGTTGGCTATCTGATGAGATGCACAGCCTGGACCCCCGATCACCGCTGCAGGGGAAGGCTTCCCATTGAGTCTCCCACTGATTGTCTTCCAGGGGATCCGAAGGTGATGATGATGATGATGATGATGATGATGATGATGATGATGATGATGGTGATGATGATGACCACATAATGAAAAACAAGCTGTTCAGACCTGCGGCTCAGTGTTATACTGTATCTGTGTAACAAACAAGACAACTTAAACATTGGAGCAGGAGTACGCATTAAAGGCCCCAAATATTCATAGTCATGAGCAATGAGCAATGCATGAGCTGCTATAGATCTGTTGTATAGGAGATGCAATTCCCCGGAACGCAGGCTTTATCCATGACAGGCGTGGGAAATGGGAGGAAAGTGTTGCTGATTGGAGGGTATACATGAGCTTCCTGAAGTAGGGCTCAGGGAAGGAAATGATGCTACCTCCATCTTGAATTGGAAACAGGAACCACTCTTACATAAATGTGACTCCTTACCCAAGAGTGTCCCTCTCAACATGTTTCCAGACAGACAGAAGAAAGATGTTTCCAAGAGTATAACTGCAGCACAGAGGTGACAGCAGTCTTCAGTTTTATCCTCTTCCTCCTTTTTTTTGTCTGCCACTTTGATAGAGAAAGCTTTTTCCACCGAGAGGACACGGCACTGTTGACTAATGGCTGAATGTTCTGTAATGGCTAGAGAGGCTGCAGCGTTGTGAGGAGGGCGATGGAAAGGCGCAAACGAGAGCGTCTCCGAGCACACAAAACATAGGGCTTCCTCTTTCACACTTTCCTGTGAGACCAAAAAAAACCTGATTTGATTTTCTTTGAGACATTCGGTCACCTCCAGTAGAAAGCCACGCCACTGCCTGCCCACTGGATTTCGTCAGGAGAAAAAATACTACATTTCCCTTTGGTCCAATTTGCTGAAAAACCATTTGGACACCAAAGTATTCTTTTGCATATCATCTCGATGCAACTTTGAAGTTGAGCCTTTCTGGCCTCTGAAACAATGCATCGGTTCTTATAGGTATGATGACATGGTACATACTGGCAGATACTGCCGTTAACTGATTAATATTAATGATTAATAGCGGTAGTGGATGACTTTGAGAGCACCATGTATTGGTTTTTTAATTCTACCCTAGAAGCTAGAGGGTTTGGCTGGTATAGCAGCTAGCCAACATATTGCACATGTCAGGGTTAATATTAGCATAACAGTGACCTGCATCTACTTAATGTTGTTTGTCAGCAATCATCTGAGCTGTGTGTGTATGTGTGTGTGTGAGTGTGTGTGTGTGTGTGTGCGCGCGTGTGCGTGTGCGTGCGCATGTGTGTGTTTGTGATGGTTGGGATATTGCTGCTGTCATCTTCTGTCAGGTGTGTTTTACCTGTTCTAAGGTAGCACATCACGGCAGGCTAATGCAGAGATCACCTGTCAACACATCATCAAAATGGATGCCAACACTGACACGCAGAGATGGAAGGAGGAAGCACGGTGTCATTTAATATGAGAGAGGGAACATAAACGGTCCCCTGGAGGGCCACTACGATCTGTGCCCTGCCTCAACTCTATGTCCTGCTGTCGTAGGACTGCTGGGTGCCCAATGACTGCCCGACAAACATTCAGTACATTTTGGATGTTTGCAGCAGGAGGTTGCTGCTACCCTGGGGTGTTTCATGTCAATTATTTATTCCCTGTGTCCCATTTATTTATTTCTTATCATAGCATGCGGTGTGAGGTATTAATGAAAATAAATCTTGAATATGATGCATTTGGCTTTATTGAAACAATGCTTGCTGCTTCCTAACAAATGACCATGGTTTGATGCTTACTGTTGAAAAATGTCTGACGTTGACTGCCCAGATGAGAAATGTGTGTAATTTCAAGACAAGACAAACGGGGCAATCATACATTTTAATAAGTGATTCTGTCAAATGCTTGGCTTGTGAAGAATCGTGAGGACGTGAAGGTATGCATCAATTCACGGCAATAGCCTGAGCCTAACCTGCTGGAACTCAAGCAGGAAAACCTCTCTGTCTGCACATTTCAACGGCAGCCATGTTTGTTGGAGTAAAACAGTAGCAGCAGACAGAATAATTATTTGTGACAAGCCAACTGATAGAACGCTGTGCTGTTGTCCAATTTTGAAAAACACAAATCTGTTTGTGTCACAGGAGGAGTAACAATGTGGTGACACGCAGCATAATTAAGAAATATAAGCACATGAAGAAATGCTTTAGCGCGGTTTTTAAACAAAACATGGCAATGAACGGAGATGCGTTATTTTCCTTTATTATGTTATGATATTAGAAAAAAACAAACACTGTTGCAAGAATTGTAGACGAGACCCGCGTACATGTTGGATCAGACAGCTGTGACCAGACAGGCACAGTAATGGCTGTGAGTTTATGTGTGTGGGTGGATGTGAGTCTGTGTGGTCTTATACTATATCTCAGTTAGATGTCTGGCTGCACCTGGTCTACTCATTACCTGGGACCTGGTCTAAGGACTGCTTTGGAAAATGGGGGCCAGAAACGATACACAGTGTAGGTGTTCTGATGTCTGATGACGATGGCTAGAGGTTAAAAGTTAATGGTCAGCTAGCTGCTATTATAAAAAGGGGAGCAAGAACAACTTGGCCTGTCCACTCCAGGGTTTATATGTTGTCCCTTTTCTTACCAACACTGGTGCTGCAGTAATAACACTGGTGCTGCAGTAATAACACTGGTGCTGGAGTAATAACACTGGTGCCGCAGTAATAACACTGGTGCCACAGTAATAACACTGGTGCTGCAGTAATAACACTGGTGCCACAGTAATAACACTGGTGCCGCAGTAATAACACTGGTGCTGCAGTAATAACACTGGTGCCGCAGTAATAACACTGGTGCTGCAGTAATAACACTGGTGCCACAGTAATAACACTGGTGCTGCAGTAATAACACTGGTGCCGCAGTAATAACACTGGTGCTGCAGTTATAACACTGGTGCTGCAGTAATAACACTGGTGCCACAGTAATAACACTGGTGCTGCAGTTATAACACTGGTGCCACAGTAATAACACTGGTGCTGCAGTAATAACACTGGTGCCACAGTAATAACACTGGTGCTGCAGTAATAACACTGGTGCCACAGTAATAACACTGGTGCTGCAGTTATAACACTGGTGCCACAGTAATAACACTGGTGCCACAGTAATAACACTGGTGCCGGAGTAATAACACTGGTGCTGGAGTAATAACACTGGTGCCACAGTAATAATACTGGTGCCGGAGTAATAACACTGGTGCCACAGTAATAACACTGGTGCCGGAGTAATAACACTGGTGCCGGAGTAATAACACTGGTGCCGCAGTAATAACACTGGTGCTGGAGTAATAACACTGGTGCTGGAGTAATAACACTGGTGCTGGAGTAATAACACTGGTGCCGCAGTAATAACACTGGTGCCACAGTAATAACACTGGTGCTGCAGTTATAACACTGGTGCCACAGTAATAACACTGGTGCTGCAGTATTAACACTGGTGCCGCAGTAATAACACTGGTGCCACAGTAATAACACTGGTGCCGCAGTAATAACACTGGTGCCACAGTAATAACACTGGTGCCACAGTAATAATACTGGTGCCGGAGTAATAACACTGGTGCCACAGTAATAACACTGGTGCCGGAGTAATAACACTGGTGCCGGAGTAATAACACTGGTGCCGCAGTAATAACACTGGTGCCGGAGTAATAACACTGGTGCTGGAGTAATAACACTGGTGCCGGAGTAATAACACTGGTGCCGGAGTAATAACACTGGTGCCGCAGTAATAACACTGGTGCTGGAGTAATAACACTGGTGCTGGAGTAATAACACTGGTGCTGGAGTAATAACACTGGTGCTGGAGTAATAACACTGGTGCCGCAGTAATAACACTGGTGCCGGAGTAATAACACTGGTGCTGGAGTAATAACACTGGTGCTGGAGTAATAACACTGGTGCTGCAGTAATAACACTGGTGCTGCAGTAATAACACTGGTGCTGAAGTAATAACACTGGTGCTGCAGTAATAACACTGGTGCTGCAGTAATAACACTGGTGCTGGAGTAATAATACTGGTGCTGGAGTAATCCCTGAATGTGTTGGCTTCCAACACAAAAGGAAAAGTGTTTGTGTGTTTGTTTGTGTAGTTGTCAACATATCACCCTCCCCCCCCCCCCCACCTACTGCAGTCAGACCAGCCTGGAAGACTCCTCAGCCACACAGATCCATCTGAGATGGTGTGTTTCCTGCCACTGAAACAAGAAAACCTCATCTTGGTAATGACCTCTCTGTCCTTATCCTGAGTAATAGCTCAGGCCTGGCTCTGCCCCTCCCCTGCAGTGTTGTATTTCTGCACAGATGAATATGTAAAACCAACAGCACAACCTCTCCTGACGTTGTTAACAGTCTCTTGGTAGCTCACCGAAGCCTGTGGGGAAATCTGATGATTAGATCATACCAATGTAATTTAATTTTTTACTCATTTTCTCTCACTCATTTAGTTCTTGTTTGAGGTGGCAGGAAGGCGGGTATGATGCAGCTGCTAACACCTTCCACCAATATGGGGCTACCAATTAGGACATGTTAACACTTTCCACCAATTAGGGCCCACCATACAAGATAACACCTTCCACCAAAGAAGATGTTTCAGTAATAACAGTTTTATTAGGAACTGAGCAGGTCGCCCATCAGACCGCCTGGAGTAAGACCATAACAATTTGGGCCAATCACAATTCAGGAGTGGCGCTTGTAGTGTGATTGGGCAGATTGTCTTCACACAAGTCAAAAGGCAGAACAAACAGCATTGGATGGCCCAATGGCTGGCTGCAACCACTACTCTGAATGCAAATGGAAGTGAGGGAGTTAACCCGGTTAAAGCTACGTGTTGTGTCTACTGAGTAGGAACGAAGAGCCTGGTCTAGCATCCAGAAGGGTTGTGGGTTCAATTCTCCGGCTCTGTGGTTTAGATGATGATTCAGCTGCTGGGTGAGTGTGAATGCTGATGATGATGTAAAGTCTGTGGAGTGTCAGTGAATGGAGAGGAATGGTGTGCTCAGAGCCAGTGTGCCGTGCTCCCTTGACCATGGCTGCTGCCACTGAACTGCATGGTGTAAACGTCACCTCCTAACAAGTCTCAATGTGTCAAACGTTCTGCTTTGTGTGTCTAAACATGACAACTGACACTAAAGCGAAGAAGAGACGACTTTTCTCCCTCCCTCTCTCTCTCTCTCTCTCTCTCTCATTCCCCTTCTCCCTCTCTCTCTCCCCCTCCTCATTCACCCCCTCTCCTCCTCTCTGGCTCTCTCTGCTCAGTGCCTCGCTCCTCTCATTAGATAGACTGAGTTAGAGTTTGCTTTGAGGGTAGAAGTGGGAGGCAAATCCTGCAGCTCCTGGCATGGCGGAGATGAGATTCGCCTAATGGACCCTTTGGTGTATTGAGCTGCTGATGTCTCGGCCAACTTCAAAGAGACTGAAGTCTGAAGCTCCTCATGCAGGAGATACGGCGCGACCACCAGATCAGTGATTGGAAAGCTCAATTGAACGGCAGCCCTGAGTGTGTGAATGTGTGCGAATGTGAATGTTGATGGTGGTGGTGGTTTGGGGGGGATTGGAGGTTGTGTCATGTGGAGGTCGAGAGGTAGGGTGGTGGTTTGTTTCCTCTGTTTGCCAGATGGTGTGTTTTTGTGTGTGTGTGTGTGTGTGGGGGGGGGGGGGGGTCATAGTACTCTGTTGTCTGATTGTATCGATAACAAAATATTATAAAAAGTTATCGACAGGCTATGATGAAGTCATAAGATAATATTAATGATCCCAGACAGTGAATTTAGGGCTCCACAGCAGTAAGGACAGAAGCAAGTAAATAACATAACATAAGCAAGTAAAACATTAAAAACAATAGCATGAGAAAAAAGAAACAGAACATAATATTCACTGTCAGAGTAGTACATTTCAACTAGCTGTGTGTGTTTACTTCCAACACACACTTGACCAAGATATCCACTCCACGCACCGTAGGATGCAACACGGCCGACAGAGGCAATGGAAACACTTGTTTTTCATCTCCATCGTGAAGCTAACCAAAGGCTAAACGCTTCCCAAGCTGCCTCCAGTCGGTGGGTCCCAGAGTGTTGCTCCTCTCTTGGGGAACATTACCTGTAATCAGAGAGATCTGCTGAGCTGGCGAATCAAGTAATTAGCACCTCCGCCCTCTACAGCCGCCCTCAGGGACTGGCTGCTGCTGGGGTACCAGCCTGCAGTGAACCTGCAAGTATTACACATACGCGGTGATTATACATACGCAACCATACACACACACAACTGCTATATATACACACAACTACCACACACTTATTTTACATACACAATCATACATGGGCCACTACTATATGTACACAACCATACACACGCCATTATTCAAATGCACTACCATGCACATGCAATTAGTACACACACACCCATGCAAATAATTAGTACACATACACAACCATCCACACTCAGTTAATATACTCTATATATATATATATATAATTGTATATATATATATATATATATAATTCTATATATATATAATGGATATCCATTAAAATGTGTACACACATTTACATCTTACACTGAGTCATTAGGTCTTCTCACCAAAGCTACTGAGAACCATCAAAGCATACAATCCGAATTGGAGTAACTGCAACATTTCCAAGTGCTGCATGCAGCAAGTTTAAACAGCAACAACAACAACAACAACAACAACAACAACAACAACAACAACAACAACAACAACAACTGGGCAGAGTGCAGAGTAGCTCTAGGAATCAGTGGTAGTGGCAGTCAAGTGGTAGGAAATAGCAAAGCAATATCTCTTCTAAATTCAACACAAGAGCTAAAACAACAAAATGTGCAAGTCTGTTAATGACATGTTTGCTCTTCACATGGGGAGGGATTCCGCAGATACAAAGAGAGCTGTGGAGCTGGTAAGCAAGTGAGCCGGGTCGGTGGAACTGGTGGACCTGAAAGGATCTCCTGAATAGAAGCTATCACACATAGTCATCTCACAGAGTTCAGCTCCACTCTCATGATTGCTGGATCTGAGATCTGTTTCATCAGTACAAGCAGGTGGTCTCAGATGGTGGTCTCCAGGGGTTGACCGCAGATGAGCTGACATTGTGGTGTAGCTTCTCTTCTCCCGTACTGAACCAGATACTGAAGTCAAGTCCATCTAAATGGTGTAGTCTCAAACAGAGACTCAATTGCATGCAGTCTCAAAGAGATTTACAGACAGTGTCTACATATTCATTCATATATATATATATGTATTATATATATATATATATATATATATATATATATATATATATATATATATATATATATATATATATATATATATATATATTTACATTATCATAGTTTTATATTTATATTTCTGTACATTTTTTACATTTTTTATTTTATACATAATACACCTGCTCATTCTCTGTGTCTGCCGGAAACCATAGCAATGACATTTCGCTGCCAAAAATCACTCTGTGTTTCTTGTGCAACGACAATAAAGTGAAGTTGAGTTGAGTTGATATTCTCTGTGTGGTAGAATATGCGCAGAATTTATTATAACCACTATGTAAAAACACAGAAACATTACACCATGCAAATATTACACAATTTAGAGTTACACACCACAGTACCGGTACATAAAAAAACATGCAACCATATACTCAATAAAATCTACAGACACATGCCCTTAATAGTTCACTTTGAGCTCCACTAAAGCTCACAAGATGCTGGCCACTTTAGGGCAGGATGGTATAGTGGATGTTGGATAGAAGGATGTTCCACTCCCAATTGAAAAGTTTCTGGGTTCGATCCTGAATGTCCACATTGGCATCATTAAGAAAGATGTCCTGAACTCTACATACTGCTTAATGACGTGTAGCCTATCTGTATTCACTAGCTAACCCCTACCTGCTCCTTAATGACCATACAACTGTTCTACTGCAATTCATGGCAAACTGGACTGGATAACAGCTCATGCCATTGTTGAATCTCACAATTGACTTGCTAGAATAAAATGGTAAGTTTATTTCATGTGCCATTTTAAACATTCATTTGAGGAGAGATTTATAACACTTTAGGCCTTTGGCGTTTCCTAGATTCTATACATATTCATGACGGATTATGTACATCATCCTGGTATTTCAGGCTATAGAAATGTACATGTTACCCTGATACTCACCATTTACACAGCAAGATGTATGAATCTGTCTGAACATAAGTGTCACTTGGTTGCCTTTCTTATTATACGTTTAAGTGTGTGATGATATGTTAGTTAATCGGAGACAAATTATTTTTCCATTCGATGAAGACCCAAGCGATGCCAAGCTGCGAGATGAAGCTATAAAGCAGGACATTAAGGTATCGGGAGGAGGGGTGTATTTAGATACAACAAGAGCCATTAAATAAAACCATAAAATAGCCCTCCAAATGAAATGCCCTGTATCTAACACTGTTCATCCTCTTCCTCCTCACCCCCAGAGTACCACCTCCTCTTCTACAACCCATTACCAACCACACCTCCTCCTCTCCCCTAGTACCACCTCCTCTTCTCCATCCCATTACCTATCATAGCTCCACCTCCTCAATCCCCAGTACCACCTCCTCCTCTCTATCCCCACTACCTACCACACATCCTCCTCCTCCTCACCCCTGAAACCACTTCCTCTCCATACCCAGTACCTATCACAGCTCCTCCTCCTCACCCCCAGTAGAATCTTCTCTTCTCCATCCCCACTACCTACCACACCTCTGTTTCTCAGCCACCTCTCCATCCCTTCCAACACCTGCTCCTCCTCCTAACCCCCCCTTTACCTAGCAGACCTCTTCCTCCCCTCCTACCCCCACAGTGTCTTCCACTCCTCCTCCTCACCCCCAGTCTATGTTTACCTGAAATGGGCCTCTCCCCATCCCTCTGTACCTCCACAATGTAGTCTCTATAGATCTATTCCTGGCTGAAGATATCCCATACATTTCTGTTGTGCCTTGGGTGATCTTATGATTTCCTAATTAAAGTTGGCCTAATTAAAGTTAAAATTTGCTTACAAAATTATGCTGTCCGGCAGAGCAGTGTGTCTTGAGTGAATCAACCAGATGCCCAGATACGCTTTGATGCTTAGAATCTGTTTATCTCAATGCTTCTGGAAATAATAGATAAATCATTGTGATATATTGGCAATATCTGGTGATTGTTGACTGTAAATAGTTGATGTCTTGTCTCTTCACTTACAGTGGGCTGTACGTCTTGAGGCAGAGAGAATGAAGTTCAAATCAATCGATAGCATAAGCAAATGCATGTGCTCCTTCAGCCTCTCTTCACTGGACTGCTGCTTCCCAAAATAAACATTAGAGTTGTTAGATCTTCTGCATTTCATTTTAGCCCTACAAGCTATACCACAATTGTTGGGTTATTTTTTCACAAAAGTTTGCCCACAAACAATCTCGATTGATTTCCTCCAGTTTTTCTGTTAGTTGGGTCAGAGGCGTCTTCCGTGGAGGCGGTGTTTTCCTGATGGTTGGGATCTATACCGGGGCGTGGTGCTCTTCATTAGGGCCATAGTCATAGGGACTCTAGGAGAGGAGTGGCTTTTAACAGAGGCGTGGTCATCTAGAGGAGTGAGGGCTCTAGGAGAGCCTGGTCCCCCAAGAGAGAGGGGTATTCAGGATCGGTCTTGTCTTTGACATAATTGTGTTTTTAGAAGGGTGTGGTTTTCACCACATGGGTGTGGTCTTATTCAGGGGTGTGATCTGCAGGAGGTCTTCGGCAGGTGTTGAAGTTAAATGTGCATGAAACAGAACAGGACTGGGAGCGCAGAACTCTCGCTCTCTCCCTCAGGTACCCATGACTCTCCGCCAATTTAGCAAATTATATTTCCATAATTTTCTCTTTATTGCTCTTGTTAGAGCTGTAGAGATTAATGTACCTGCCACGATAATTCACCCTGACAAGCGCAATTCTTTCTCTGACCGTGAGGAAAAAGTTGAGCTAATTTTTTATTATTCACAAGCCTCTTGAAAGGGAAAGATAGTGGGAGAAAGAGAGAGAGGGAGAGAGAGAGACACAGAGAGAGAAAGAGAGAGAGAGAGAGAAAGAGGGGAAGAGGGAGGGAGGAGAGGGAGACGGAGCAGAGAGATGGAGAGAGAGGAAGATAAAGAGGGCTGTAGAGACCTGGAGGAGAGGAAAGGTGAGAGATATGAGAGGGAAAGAGATAGAGGGGTAGAGACAGCCCAAGGTGGAGAACAGAGCACTTTTAAGAGTCCCAGATAAAGGATAGGAGGAGGAACAGATAGAGGAGAGGAGGAGGTAGATAGGGTAGAGGAGGAGGAATACGTGAAAGAGGGGACAGATGGAGGAGGAGAAGAGGTAGACAGAGAGAAGGGAGAAAGATAAGAGCAGAAGATAAAGAAGAAATGGAGTCAGAGGTGGGAGAGGGCGATGTATTGTAAGTATGTGACAGCAGGTAAGGACCAGGGAGTTAGAGCAGTGATAATTACATAGATAACATGGTTCCACCTGTGGAGGAGGTGCACCCACAGAGAATATTATGATGAGGAGCTGGAAACCATCCGCTGTGAGAGGAGGAGAAGAAGTAGGAGGAGGCAATGTATGTATGTTTGTATGTATGTATGTATGTATGTATGTATGTATGTATGTATGTATGTATGTATGTATGTAGTATTTATCACCTGATAGCCGCCCTACCATGCATGTCCACCTGTCCATCTGTCTGCCTCTTTGTCTTTCTGTCAGCTTTTTCTACTTCCTGTCTGCTTGCTTTCTCAATAGCATGTTCCTGCACTTATGGCAAAGCTAGGGTCCTAGAACTGTGGTCCTAGAATCACGGCCTCCAGTATAACATACTACTCCTCTGCCTGTCTGTCTGTCAGCCTCTCTGTCCGTCTATCTGCCTCGCTGTCAGTCAGCCTATCTTTTTACCATCCTTTCTTTATACCTGTCTGTCTCTTTGCCAGCCTCTCTACCTGTCTGTCCATCTACCTTCTGACTGTATCTGAATAGCCTGTTAACCCCGCACTATGTATATAGTGACAAACTCAAATGAAATGCTGGGCCCCAGACTTTTAGTTTTTTATTAAAAGTTGTGCAGCATCAGACTCTGTAAAGCGGTGCGGCTCTGCTGGAGATCGTGTCCTTTCTTGTCATCTACTCTAATGGCGTCTCTCTCAATCAGGGCTTCGCCAATGGAGAGAAAATTGACACCAAAGATATGAAGAAATAAAGGACATTAGCCAGGAGCCATGGCTGAGTACTGTCAGAGCGGAGACGTGCTGAGTGATTGGCGGGGTTTTGCACGCCGCACGCTCGCCGCGATGAGCGGCGAGGTAGGCGGCGACCGTGGGGTCGGAGGCTGGCTGGCGGTTATTGCCTGAAATGTAAACTCTTATCCAAGTGGAATGTGTCACAAAGTGGGATTGATGATTCCTCTCATTATTGCCGCAGCGGTTTGGGATGAGAAGGGGAACATTTTGCTATGCCAACTTGATTTATATATTCTGGGACTCTGTGGCAGGTGAGATTTTAACTGAGAATAAATGAAAAAGGTACAAAGAAATAATGTTAAAAATAACATGAAAACAACCTTAAAAACCAAGTCCAGAAAAGCTCCTGGCAGGCTGCTGGTTGCCCAGAGCTCTGCACTTTTCAAGGGGCATTTCATGCAATTCGTTATATGTTAAAGATTTATCTTAAAGTATTTCTATGGCACATTTCACCAGGGGGAGAAACAAACAAACAGCCACAGAGCGCCGCGCTGCGGATTCAGGAGTGACTTGTGGCTGTCCGGGCCCCAGGCGGCGCTGGGACCATTCATCCGCTTGACTCCGCTCCCTCGCCGCAGCCTCCTCCATGGACATATTCCTCACGTTGGTGTCATCGGCAAGACGTGTCGGAGCGCCAGGACGTGCCGGCACGCCGGCCTCGGAGAAGGACGTGCTCAGGGGAGGAAAGTTCCTCTGGCGTAACTTTACTCCCCGCTTCCTACCATAAATCAGCCTGAACACCAGAAGCTGGATCAGTTGGGCTCCAATGTAGTACCCTAATATAGGGCTCCAATATAGCGCTCTAATATAGGGCTCCAACATAGGGCTCCAATATAGGGCTCCAATGTAGTGCTCTAATATAGGGCTCTAATATTGAGCTCCAATATAGAGCTCTAATATAAGGCTCCAATATAGTGCCCCAATCTAGAGCTTCAAAATAGGGCTCCAATATAGACCTCTAATATAGGGTCTGTATTTAAAGCACTATGTCAAATTGCTTTGTAAGATTCTTTTTTTCATAAAACTGTATAAAATATTAAACTGTAATATTATTCTGTCTTCTCAAGATCTGAGTTTGATCTGTTTTAAAACTACATTTAATTTAATAAACTACAGACAGACAGACAGACAGAAATACTTTAATAATCCCAGAGGGAAATTTCTAAAAGTTGCTATTACCAAAATAAAGTAATAGGTTCGAATTTGACCTGCTTGTCTAATTTGGCCAATAGTTGCAGCATGAACCCGACTACATGTCAATCACCTGTGTGCATGTCTGTGAAGGTGAAGGTGTGTATGTGGAGCTGTGTATGTGTACAGAGGGACAAAGAGGGACAGCAGGCAAAGGTGTGGGGGGATGTTGTTTTCTTTTAAACGTAATCCACTGTAGCTTTAACCAAAAAGCAAACACGGTAACATCAAGATGAGATGTTAATAAGATTTAAACAGCAGCACTTAGAGGTTACGGTTTCTCCAAAGTAGCAGCCAGACATTAGAAGGAGGTTACTGGGGTGTCAAGTAAATTTCAATTTTATGTGAAGTGAGCTGTTTTTCAAGAGCAAATCAACTGCAAGGTCAGTTGAATCCATTGAAAAGTGTTCTCGATTAAGTTTTATTAGACATGTAAGAGTCTTAATGACTTTCAAAATACTTTTCTGAGGTAAAAAAAGAAGAGTCAAAACCATAAAAAGGGCAAGATTTTCGTTTTTATTATCTTTTATTAATCATTGTATTTTTATTTTCTTTCTGTAATAATTAATAAATCAAAAATAATGTCTGAGAATAAGCAAAATGGATTTCCTGGTTGTTTTTCTCAGTAGCACCAATTAAATTCAACATGAAAACTGCCTTTGTAAAGCGGTTTTTATGATAACTAACATATATCACATATATCAAACTAATTGCATGACTGTATTCAATCACTCAATATTGAATGAATAAATGTGTTCATATGTGGATCTAATACATTTGAATAGCGAGTAAATAGTCAAATTAGTTAATTAGTTTGGAATTGCAAGTTTCAACGTACACACCTCACATTCAAACTCAAATGTGTGATGTTATATTTCAATTACAAAATTCCAGCATTTTAACCACTTTATGGGAACACCTTGTTTTATTTCAGTATTCAATGTATATATCTTTATGTATAACTAACTGTGGTTTTGTGTTTTGTACTTTGTACTTTTGCAACACTTGTGCATGATTTTCTATCTTCAGCTGAGCAATTGGCAAACTCTTTCCTCCAGGGTTGGTACAGTGGACTGACTTCTCTGTATGGTGTCATCCACAGTGGGTATTTAAACTACTTTTTCAAACCAAAACTTCCTCTGTGGTGACAGTAGGGCGGTGGGCGGTTGGAGCCAACAAAGGCAGATGGGGAGTGAAGTGAAGCCCCCAGGGACAGGAGAGAGGGGCCCCGGGGCATGAGGGGGGGGGGGGGGGGGGGGGGGGGGGGTGGCTGGGGGTGGGTCACCATATGTCTCAGTTTCACTCCAACAATGGACCACGCGTGCCGGCCTTTTAAAACCTTTTGACTCGGCTAAGTCTGCATCAGCTGATTAGGCAAACAACATCACTTCCTGTCTGTGAGCTATTGACGCTGCGCTGCCGGGGGCCTCTCGCTATGTTCACGGATGAGCGGGTTTCCATGGTGATTCCTTCTGTTGACTGGCCCCCTGGTGAACCTGGCACACGCCAGGTTTTTTTGAGTTATTCATGTTCTCACAAACGGCAGTGGATGAGTTGTCCAATCGTGGGCTGTGTTTTTGTCTGTCAGCCAATCAGATGTGCGGGAGCTTGTTTAAACATTGTAAAGGGAGGCTGAGGCCTTGTTTTGAAGTGGGCTGCTGTCCATGTGTTAGCGCCTGGAAACAGTTGGTGGGCAGATATTTGTTTTGACAGATGCCACAGTCAGAGAGTTGACTTTAAACACGAGGCCCGGCACAGAATCACAGGATGCGGTTTAATGAAACCATGGATGGTGATGTCAAGGATATCAATGATACATAAATAAAAGAGTTGCTTATTGGTTTTGCAATAACACCACGTTTATTTTCCCAGGACGTTTTCCATGTACACAGACACCCACGCATTAGAGTGACAGAAAATACAGTGAAAAAAGAAATGCAGCGACTGATGCTGTCTATTGACAGGCTACATGGGATCCATCCTAATATATCATTCTAACATGAACACTATGTTTATGATATATGTATAATTATAACTGATCTTTTTTTTTTCTCTTTCAGTTCTTTTTTCCACCTCCCACTGTTCATTTCACACCATTTTTTTGTTAGACTTTAACTGCATTAAACCTCAGGATAACAAATAACCAGGTGTTACCCCTCCCTCCCTCCCTCCCTCCCTCCCTCCCTCCCTCTCTCCCCCCCTTCATCTCCTCTGCACCAATCATCAGGTTTGCATCTTTCAAATATTACAAAAAGAGGGTGCGGACACATTTCCTCTGGCACACTTCCTGCATTAAAAAAAAAAACCCTTTCCTTCCTGTTTAGGTTTGAAAAACCCCATCGCTTCAAATTCAAACATTTAAATATCCCTCCCTCCGAAGCCCCTAAATGTGTGCTGTAGCCCCTCCTGGCTGTGGCAAACATTTCCTGGTGGACAACTCTGGTATATACTCTGGCGTCCAGGCACCACGTTTGAGCCTGCACGCTAGCTGCAGTACCCTCGTGTCCGACTAATACTGCCTCGCACAGTACATGCCCAAATCTTCCACAACATGAGAGTGTTGCTTCTCAATTGCTGGGTCGTGACCCATAAGTGGGTGCGAGGGCATTTTAAGTTGGTCACAGAGCAAATGCCACACCTTAATCTTTAGAAAGAAGCAAACTTATGTTCCAATGTTAATTCATGCTTTATTAATTTAATTAAATAGCTTTCTATTTTCATTGCGTTTAGTGCCCAATTGTTGCAGCTTTTGTTGTTTTAAACAGGACATGAAGGCATTGTTGAGTAATACCCATGCTCTCATTCAGTGACCTACTAACTACTAATGATCCCCTTTGGTGACCTGGAAGTGTAAAAAAGCAAAAACATCCATTGTTGGGATACACACACACTGGTGACTTCCTGTGTATGTTGGAAAAAAAATCCCCTCTCCATCCTGTTTTTTAAAGACCCCTGCTCTACTTCCTGTTTAGGTTTAAAATCCCTTGTCTCCTGCATGTGGTCCTACAGGCCCATGGGCTCTGAGTCTCGATGCAGTGGTGGAATCCTCCAATAGAAGCAAAAGCAAGTGGGCAATCCAGCCAATCCGCTGCAGGGACCAGAAAGAGCCCTGAGATCAGGTGTGGAGATGATGGAGAGAGAGAGGGCTGCAGCCACCACACCATCTGACCATCTGTAAGTGTGCCACGTGCACACTGATGCTAAAGCAGACACCCTCACAGCCACACACCAGCACACACACACACACACACACACACACACACACACACACACACACACACACACACACACACACACACACACACACACACACAGCCCTCAGAGCCACACATGCCCACACACACATACACACATCCTCACAGCTACACACACTTTGTATGCACATAACGTGCGCGCACACACACACGCACACATACATCCAAACACACACACACACTGGCATGGCCTCCAACTCATTGTGTGACTTTAAACCATTGTCCTTGAGTGAAGGGGAGCCGCTGGTGGCGGTGGTGCTGGTGGGCTGGGGGGTGGCTTTAGGGAATTGGAAGAAATTCTTTATTCCGTTAAAACAATTCTCTTTTCCTTACAGACGGAGGCCCGGGTGTAGCTTAGTTGGAGTGGGGGTTGAGGAGAGAGGGCTTTTATTGTCCTCTTGTGTGAAGGGAAGGAGAGGGGGAGGCAGGGGAGAATATATACACTGTATTTTATTGTGTCTTCTCAGAGAGAGACAATGAAATGACCCTGCCAGAGGAGAACGTGGTCAGTGGTGTCCAACAGAAAGCCCCCACGTTATTGTTAGTGTCCACATCATAACTCAATGGAATCAACGGGAGGGTACCCAGACTTACAGACATACAGCGGATCGAGGCATGACATCGCTGTGTGATGAATACTCCAGTTGGTGTAATACATATATTAGGTATATTGCGCGTATTTATTACTTGGATGTATAGACACACTATGCATGTGTGTGTGTGTGTGTGTGTTTGTGTGTGTGTGTCTTTCTCTTTTTGCATGTCTCTTTGTGTGTGTGCTACTATTATGAATTCAATGATACTTATTGTTTCATATATAAGGGTTAGGGTTAGGGTTAAAATTTACCCACCAAAGCTTACCTTTTATTGGATAAGAACAAATAAACATGTGTGAAAAGTCTATGTGTGTATGGGACGTGAGAGCATTCATTCAATGTCACAAAACACACTATGTTAATTCAACTTGTATCAGTACAACAGAAGACACACCTTCACTAAGTGAGTGGAAGAGTTGTGGCGAGTGGTTGATATGCACCATAGATTTCCTGAACCAATCAGCGAAGAGGTGCCCCGATTGGTCAGAAATTAGCCGGGAGAGATACAATATGTAAATATGTCTCATGCAGAGGCTGATGCAGTCAACCAGAAGTGATATTCTCACAGCGCATTTCACTAGCTGATAGCTGACGGGTGCCATTTCTAATACATTACACTTAAATTATAGCTGTTGAATCTTACTTACATCAACTTTGACTTGACGTAAAATGAACTTTGCACGATATGCAAATCATATAGTGCTGTCAAACCCATTCCAATCACACACAAATAATGAACAAAGAAACAGCAAACAAAAACAAACAAAAGTAAGAGTTAGACTTTTGATGGTAAAATCGTAGATCATACCAATGACAAGAACTGCATGGAATGTCAAGATGACAACATGGATAGAGGGGCTTCATCAGCACTCGGTGAGGAACACTGATGAACCTACTGACAGGAGGGTTTCAGGCCCAGGCTCCTCACTCTCTTGTAAATCCTTTGTTTTTAGATATTTTGTTTAATTTAATGTCACCGTTACTGCTCGTACTTTCAAAACAGACTGGAACACACCGTAAGGCAAGGGATGCTTTCATATGCATTATTTATTATTTAAAACGTAATCATCTTAGCAGAAAGTATTATCCAATTTGACCATGAATTCAAATTACCATGTACTTAAGGGTTAGGAAGAGTAGGTAGGGGTTATGGAGTATCTTTCCAAATGGTGCTCACAGGTAGACTGTATGTTTTGTTTCGAACCCAGAACCAACCATGATATTATCCTGCCCCAAATAACCCAATAATCCAATAACCCAAATATTAACTTTTAAAAACTCAGAACAATGCAAACATACATGTTCCAAAGCATTCTGTTTTCAACACAATGATAATATCATTGTGTTATTATATTATCCTGCTCAACCTTAAGAACCTTATTCAAGGGGCCAACTAGAAGTCATCTGGCTGTGCACTCATCATGCCACTTGTGACATCACAAATGGGTAGAATTTGAAATTGCTTAATCAATGTCACACCTGGTGGTAAAACAGAGGCCCTTCAACGAATCCCATCATCTCACTATGAAATCATGGGTAGATAAAACCTTAAACCACTCCACCAGGTATGTGTTAGAAAACAACACAAACAACCAAGCAGTACAAGACAGCTGTTCTCATCACACACAATTTAAGTTCTGAGGGTTTGGCTATGCTCACCCACACACACACACTGGAGCAGTTATTGGCCCAAAAGAAGAACATTGGAAAAATTATCTGGAGGGACGGTAGTGCTACTCGAGCCGCTAATATCGTTAAATCTTCTCTGTGTAAACTTCAGATGGCCGCGGAAACCAGACGCCACCCCAAAGATTGGGACGCCGTTAGCCGCTATGTTCAGTAATTAGCTTCATCTGCTAAGGAAACGTACGCCGGCCAGATGGCATGCTCCATACCTCCATGGACTGGGAGGGGTGAGGGGGGGGGGGCAGGCAGATGTGATTTCTCTGCTGTGGTAGTCTTGTATACCCCTTCCCATCATCATCATCATCATCATCATCATCATCATCATCATCATCATCATCATCATCATCATCATCATCTTGTCCTTTTGGGTTTTTTATTCATATTTATGTCTGTTTTATTCATATTTATTCATATATATGTCTGTCTGTCTGTCATTTAAGGAAAGGCCAAGGCCTGGAGTCTCCATTGACAGAGATAAATCAATGGTCAAATTATCACATTACCAAGTGACCAGAAATCCGGGCCTGCCTGGAAATATTCCATTCCTTAATTGCTTATTTGAGAAGCCATGATCAATAGGCCTGTTGTCGTGACAACTCCCTGTAATTGATTGCAGGAGATCCAAACAAATGTGTTGCAATGGAAGATTGTTATATTATATATTTCGTATTATATTATATATTTCGTACTCATAAAGTCTTACTGTTATTGTGTACTTTTGTATCTTTTGCTTTTTACGTGCTCTGTAGATGATGCAGATAGCGTGCCTTTTCCTATCAATGTCATTGTTCATAACTACTCTATGTTCCATTGTGCATTTCATAAATACAACTCTTGTGGGATCTTGATTAGGACCAGGCCAGTTTCTGTTTGTTCTGCCCTTTACACACCCGACTTCATACAGTGTAGATAGTATATCTGTTTTCATACAGTATAGGTGTGAATCTGTTTTCATAGAGTTTAGGTGTCCATCTGTTTTCATACATTATAGGTGTGAATCTGTTTTCATAGAGTTTAGGTGTGAATCTGTTGTCATTCAGTATGGGTGTGAATCTGTTTTTATTCAGTTTAGGTGTGAATCTGTTTTCATTCAGTTTAGGTGTTAATCTGTTTTCATACAGTATGTGTATCTTGCAGATTGTGTGGGGAGCAGTAATTGTGTTTGGTGACAAGAAAGTGAACTCCAAAAAGCAGTAATGTGTTAGCTCATCAGAGGGAAGGGACGTTGTAAAATAATTACAAAATACAACAACGTGCATAATCAATTGTGCGCTGACACAAACACACACATGCACAAACCCACACACACACACAAAAGCACAGACAACAAACAAACATGATCACTCTTTGTTTAGCATTGTGCTGTCTTTATTGAAGATATTGTGTTTTATTAAGCATTTGTTTACCTCTTTGAGGCTTTGAGGGTCGAGAATGTGGAAACAGCTCTGGCCTTTCTTGTGATTGTGTGTATGTGAGCATGTTGACTGATGCTTACTTCAGCAGGCTTGCATTCCCAGTCTACCAGCTGCTCTCGATGTATGTGAACCATAAGCTTCAAAGCACAGAGGCTGTGTCTCCAATTGTCTCTTGGAGCATCGGCACCCTGACAAGTGTTATCCCTGTTCTCCTTTAGTTTTTCTTTCTTCAACGACAACACCTGAGGTGGTTCAGGATCTGAATTAAAAGTGTCTAGCGGCATGACACTAAAGTTTAGTTTCCATGATTTACAACCGTAGACGCCGTATTCAAATAACAATGCAAATAGTGTCGCTTCATTGCTAGAGAGACACAGAACCTTATTCACAAACCCAGCAGTAAAATAAACCTCCAAGTCTGTTCGTTTAACAAAGCACTTTCCCCCACCCGTTTATCAATACTCAGCACATGATGTAACTAAAGCCGAGGAACAGAAATATTCTGTGTGTACACTCTGTCCTCCCTCTCCTACCCGCAAGAGGACCCTCCTGCAAATAGGATTCCTTATCTCTGAATGGGTCCGTGGTTAGCTGAGGTTTAAAAAGTCAGGCAAAGTAGCATCTCTGGTTGTGGAATACCACTTATTACAACTCCACTTCCCATTGGTCCAAACTCTTCCTGCTGATGTCACTCACCATACAGGCCTTGGCAATTGGCATGGGTGTGTGTGGTCATGTGGGTTTGATTTTAATGGTGGCTTCTTGGTGTGTTCAGTGGTCTGTTTGTGGTGTACTTGGTATGGGTTTTATAGTGTGTTTGGTGATGTTGGGTACTGCATTTGGTGGTGTGTTTGGTGTGTGTTTGGTTATGTATTCGGTGTGTGTTCTGTGGTGTGAGGCCTACTAGTATGAGAGTAGGCCAACTTCAAGTTATTACAAAGCAAATAGGTGCTTTGAACATTGTGCAAAGTTTTGGTGAAATAAACAACAGGACTCATACTACTATTGACCCAAAGAGAAATCACACAAGCCCTATTGTGCTAATTGTTCGTGAAAAAAGGAAAAAACATTGACACCTGTTTCAGTATTCATGTTTATTGAATTACCAACTTAATCAGTAGGTATGGCTTTTTGGTGTCTTTTGGCCTTGTTGAAACATTGAAATAGTTGTTCATTATTAAAATCCTTAAATTATTAACCCCCCCACTTGCTGCTACTATTACTATTACTATTACTATTACTATTACTATTACTATTACTGTTACTATTACTACTATTTCTATGGCTGGAACTAGTGGGGGTTATGGAAAACTAAACACTGGGGAGAACTTCAGAACATTCAATCAGTAAGGGTTTTTATACAGGACAGCAACCCGCCAATTAGGCTGTCTTTTTTGCGGCTAGGTCAGAGAATTTTGACAGATCGCGGTAAATTGGGGGTCAATTTTGGCCTGGCAATATCACGCCTAGGAGGGTACACTTTTTTCACCTCCATTGCTATGTAAATCCAAGCAGTCAATGTCCCGGCAATTGAGTGAGATGGGCGGAGGTGTCGATGAGGTGAACTGTTGTGCGACCCACAGCCGGGAGTTTTAAAACCAGGAACCAGCTGATCACAGTTCATCACTTCTTCCGTGACGTCAATATGAGTACCTGGAAAGCCATCACAGCCGAAGCTTTCAAACTGACACTGGTGTCACAGGGCTAAATATTTTTCCAACGTATATGTTTTATGTCACTGTTCACGGCCAAGTCCGTGCTTCACGTCACGTCACATGTTTATGCCTACCTCAGTCAGAGCCTTTTGGAAAGAAGGAACATTACACCTCCATTTCACATAGACAAGACTGCAGCAGATTACAGTCGCAGATTGCAGCCTTTACCTGGGTGTAAATGTGGGGCATTTTCTAACTAACTAATTTCATCCCTGGGATAGTAATGGAATATTACTTGGATATCACTTGGATATTACTGGGATACTACTGGGATACTACTGGGATATTACTGGAATATTACTGGAATATTTGGACAAAACTTAACCATGGCTTCTATCTGGGGTATGCAGATATGCATAGCCACAAAAAACCCAAATATTATATATATATAAATAAGCATTCAAATACTGAATTCAGATTTGAATTCCTACATAAACTAATATCCAAATATTCAGGCTCAGCACTTCTAGACACAGAGTGGAATCTAACCTGATACAAATGAGACATGTAACATCATATTCATCTGAAACATGTCTGAAGATACTGTCTATTCCCTTGACATGTTGTTGATTATACAACAACATTCAGTTAATAGTGCTGATCAGATAACATTGTACATTACTTTCCGATATTGGGACATCTTCTTGTGGTTTATTCCTTACATATTTATCAATGTCAACATTCTGTAATATATTTTAAAGTTACAACACTGGGATACACAAAATGTAGAATATTTTGCAGAAGCACTGTGCACAAATTTCCAATGCCTGGAACATACATTATGGAAACCCAGTTCCCACAGTAACGTGATGATGACTGTATACCCCTCTCGCAAGGCCATACTGTACGCCATGTAATGCACGTCAGCCGTGTTACAGTCTGATGTATTGCAACCTAGTTTAACTGGCTGTATTCACACCAGGCAGCACATTTGGATTTGTGTAATTTGTGTTCTCACTCTATCTCGGCAAAGTTTGGCGGTTTTGACGGCAGGGTAGCATTGCTAGCCAACATCCACCATCTGGCTGTCAGTTTCAGGGCATCTTTATTCATTAAAGACAACAATCACTTCTTCCATGCACGGAGACAGAGGGTGTCTTCCACCTGGCTCCTGGAAAACAAATATCCAGCGATTTCTTTTAAACAACACCTGGTTGGGTTACACCTTCGTCAACAGTGCGCAGACAGCCGTCAGACGGCGGGAGAGAGGAGAGCATAAGAAAGGCTTAACAATGTGATCGGACCGTGAGCCAGTGATTTCTGTCAATATAAAGTCCTGAAGACCGGCGCCAGAGGGCCGGTGTTGGAGACCAAGTGAGCGTGGACATATGGAGGACTGCTTCAGATCATCTTTAGAGTAATGGCTTTATGATACCATATTCATATAGTTCATATGCATGTCCTGCCAGCATGAAGGTCATAAACCTTTCCCCCTATCTGCTCCCCTCATTTGAAACACTTGACGTGTTCTGTTTTTAATAACATCCAGCATTTAATAGTTATTGATGAAGACAACTGCATTTTTTCTAGCATTTCATATATCTTTCAGGAAGTAAAGCCCTTTAAGGTTGTGATGATGTTGTCATAGTGTTAGATATGTGTAGTTAACCTTTCATGCACAACCTTTAAATGGGAACTGTCACACTCAGCTCTTTTCTAATATAAGAGAGTACTGCTCAATACGTGTTTGTGGTCTGCACCATCAACTCTGTTTCAGGAAAATCAGGACCATTGATGTCCTGATCTGGGATTTGCATTAATAGGACCAATGAAGTCAATGGTCCAACTTTTGAGTGGATGTTGTAAAACGCATTTCTTCTCCAACATGCATATGAAGAAGTGCTCTCTTCTTTTAGAAAACAAGCAGTGTACCCCTTTAAACACAACGTGGCTGTGACATTAACATTTATCAGTGTGATATGAATATGTATTATGATGTTAAAATGGCCTCCATTTAATATTAATATGTATTAGTTTGATGCTTGTGCCTGATTCATCACAACAATTTATTGAATTGCCCTTTATTACAGCTACCTTTGTATGATAGATAGTAAATGGAATGCATTCATATATCAAATCTTGAACTGGTCTCCATCCTGAGGCTATATGAGATATGAAACTACATAGGTAACTGGTTCACTGGTGCATCTTCTTTTTTAACAGAACTAACCCTAACCCTTTTAGGCCATACTTAACCTGTTAACTTTTAAGCATCACCTTTTAAGCGTACACACCAAGTGAAGGTGACTCTGTTGATAGTGTTAAAACCATTTAAAAACCAGACCTGTGATAAAACACATTTCTCATCAGCCTTTTATCAACCTGTAAATTCCAGGAAAGCGTAGAGCTTTTAACACATTTGTCTCTTTCTTTTATTTTTAAATTGAAGATTGAAGATTCTGTAATTACTAGTGAGCTGCAATTTTATCTGCCATTGACCTCTGTGACCCCAACACACACATCCTCATGCACACACACGCACTTAATTGTGCACACGCACACATGCACAAGCAAGCACACACGTCTACACAAACGTGCACACATACACTTACATACATGTATGCACACATGCACACACGTGC
>JAXIVH010000005.1:17203418-17213418 GCA_036785325.1 Urophycis tenuis | reverse complement strand
GAGCCGGCGGCGCGGGACATAGACCAGCTGCTGCAGGACTGCAGGGGCGGCGAGGCCGGGGGCACCCTGAGGAAGTGACAGCCCACCGCGCGGGGGGGGGGGGGGGGACGTGGAATCTTTTGCCAAAAGAAGCCGGGGTGATTGGCGTGAAGGAAACTCCAGATGCTCCGGTTTGGAGCGGGAGGCGATTGGACAACACGGCCATGTTGATATTGTGAATTTTGTTGCACAAAAGTTGGAAGTGCGAGGCCCCGAACCAACGACAACGAACAGATTACTGCAAACTGATGACTTTCTAAACTATTTTTTTGGATTCTTTAACACGGGAGGATTCTGCTTCCGCAGCCGCCCAGCTTTTATCTAAGTGCCCACCGACGCCCATCTGTGTGTTGTTTCATCCGTCTCCTGTAAAACACTCATATCCACACGTGTGTGTGTGTGTGTGTGTGCGTGTGCGTGTGCGTGTGCGTGTGTGTGTGTGTGTGTGTGCGTGTGTCGTTGGACTTGTGGACATGTTTTCAGCCAGCCAGCAGCCTGGAGGGACGATGACTCTTTGTGGTCAAACCTGACAATCGGTCGAGGGAGACGAAGTGGACACGCGCTGGTGTCCGGACCGGGACTGTATCATTGGTGTTTAACGTGTAAAAGCTATTGTATCGGAAAGAAAAAAAAAGCGCTTGGTTCTTCTCTGGGTGTTCTCGTCAGGGTTTAGTGGATGAAGGACTGAAGAGGAGAATTATATTCTGTGTAAAACCATCTCTCACTCATTTATATCCTTGTGCAAGCTGTTGTCTTGTACATGCTTGCTATTTATACACTGGTATAGCTGTGTACACACTCACAGATACACACACACACACACACACACACACACACACACACAGTTGTGTAGCTGTTCACACAAATACTTTGACACATACATAGATACATAGATACAAAGACACAAACACACACATGCACAACACAACTACGTTCTAATGCAGGCAGAGCCACACCCCCAGCTGGCCATGTGTGTAATTGTCTTCGCCGTTCACCACCAATCTCTCTACTGATCTCTCCACTATTAACTCTACCGCTCTCGACTGATTACGCAAGCGATCTCTCTACTGTTCTCTCTGCTGGTCTCTCCTGGGCTCTCACTCTCAGTCCCCTCTTTCTACCGATGTGTTGTGTGCTGTGACGTTTCATGTGTCTGACTCGGCCTTTAGGCTTCCACAATCTTGTATAAAAAGGGACATTTTTCCTCCTCAACTGTGAAAAAACATATCTATATGATCATATAGATAAATATATGTATGATTTCATGTATAGCGTCAAGATTATAGCAACATATTTATACATTTTGTTAAGGAAAAAAAGAGGAACTGGATCAATTGGAGTGTGTCCTGGAGGTGAAGGTGGAATATTTATTGTACATTGCGAAGGAACACTGCCATCGTTTTGAAGAAAAACACCCCAATATGAAAAAGCAAAAATGTCCCTTCACATTATCACAAAGCATATTATCATTCAGTGTGTAAATGTACCCAATCTAAATGTGTTTACATAAAAAAATGACATATTTTTATTGATTTTACTGCAATTTCTGTGCATTTGAGCCAAATTGTGATGTGTACAAAAGCTATATTGTGTATTTTATTAAATTAATATATAGTTGTGTTGCAATATACATTGGCTTATATTGTATTTTGGCAAAGGTTGCCTTAGTAGCCGTCGAACTCTGTGAGTTTGCTTCAGTTTGGGTTCCTGTCGGCAGTTTTCCCCCCCCTCCTCCTCCTCCTCCTCCTCCTCCTCCCCCTCCCCCCCCTCCTCCTCTCCTCCTTCTCCTCTGCCTCTCGCGGGCTCAGATGTTCAGAACCTGAAATCCTGCAAGTCCAAAAAACACAAACGTTAGTCTGCCCCCCCGAACACAAGCCGGCTGGCCGTGGCGGACGGCGGCGGCCGGCACAGCAGCAGCTCTCACCGCCTGCTCCTCGGAGCAGGGCTTTACCTGGCAGCTATCTTCTGTTGAGACCACTACTACCACCACTCTGTGTGTGTGTGTGTCTTTTCCCCTTGATTTCCACACAGACAGAGGAGGAGGACGGTGCCACTGCCTTAGTGTGAGCGAGGAGAGAGCTTGTTGTGAACGCTTTCAGAGCCCTGCTCTGCCACAGTGTGCGTTTTATATTCCTGACCAAACGAAAAACTTAAAAAACTAAAAAACAGGTGTCCACGTCTATGTATGTATATCCTTCGCGCCGTCGAAATCTCCTGACTTTCCGGGGAGAGATTTGACACGAAACAAACTCTGGAGTCTGTCTTTTTTGGGTAAACCGCTTCTGTGAATCACCAGTCCACGCTCCCTGGAGCTTGATAATGATATTTATTTTAATATTCTCACACGTTTTCTTCTGGCCTCCCTCTGAAAGGACTACGAGGTGTTTTTCACTGATGAGAATGGAGGTGCAACCCGGGGACTGTAAGGTATACTGTGTGTATATATATAAATATACAGTATATATATATATATATATATATATATATAGTATACGTCCATACGGGCCTTGGAAAGTGGGATATCCGCCCCCTGCAGAGCCATCTGTGTGTGAGTGGTTGCTGGTGTATTGATCCTGTGTGTCGGGGGGTTGGGCGAAAGGGGAAACATAAACCTCACGTTCTCTACTAAAACACATCCCATAGTGCAGCTCTATCCCGCCTGCCCTCCCATCTCTGCGTCTGAAGCAGTGTGCTGTCGACAGACAGGCAGACAGACGAATGCGGGGACACGTTGGAAGATGAAGGCAGGGTAACGGGGGGGGACTTCACAACACCAGAATCCACCCTCTCTGTTCTGTACAAGGAAGCCGCTATAGGTAGACAGCAGAGCCCGCGTTCTAAACTCTGCACTTTAATAGCACGCAGCGCGCCTCCTCTGTCATCTCAGCACAAGTCTTCTTCTCCCTCCTCCTCGCTTCACTTAATTTCACTATTTTTTATTTCACCGCTATTTCCCACCGCCCCGGCGCTGGGGATGTGAAGAAACAGTTTCTTTTGTGTCCTCGCCGGCTGGCTGCCTGGTTCCGGCTCCCTGAGAGACGTCAGGGTGGGCTTTTTTTTTTTTTTTTTTTTTTCCGAGAGGCTGGAGGGCCGAACCAGCCGCAGAATAACATGTTTGTGTTCATTTCTAAATGAGATTTTTTTTTCCTTTTTCTTTTTTCCCCGCTGCCGTCTCTGTGAGCGGCGGAGACATGAGGCGCTCGACATTCTGCTGGCAGACAGCAACACGTAATGAAAGAGAGCGCACGGCTCTGCACGTGCACGTGGACTCACAGAGAGCTGCCAGCCAAACACACACACACACAGACGCACACTTCTACCTGAATACCCACGTGCTCACACACACACACACACACACCTGAATGCACATGCATACCTATATACACACATATGGGCACACACAAATAGGCCTACCTGAATACACATACACACATACACACACCTGCAGACACACACATGCTAGGATACGCACACCTGCATATTTACACATACACACAACCACATACGCACACTCCTCCGTGAAACTTGGATGCCCACACAAAAACCAGCAATCAAGACAAAGCATTCTCACACTCACACTCACACAGTGAGTCAGGTGTCTGGGAGGTTTGTGTGTGCGCCCAATCAGGTTAGCCGTGTGTAGTTTGAGTTAGCAGGCGTGGGGGGGGGGGGGGGGGATCCTATTGCCATGCCAACGCTGGCTCATGTGCTCATACCTTGTGGCTGTTTGTCTGTTTGTACGTCTGTCCCCCCCTGAGCCGTCCCCTCATCCATCCATCAACCTAAAAATCTGTCTGCTCTATGTGTGACATCATCGGCGAGTGTTTGAACATCACGGGGAACCCCAATGCCCTGGGTTTCAACCCAGCAAACCCGGCACACAGTGAGCCATTCCCCTGAAGTGGAAGGTATTACACTCCTCTCTCTCGTTCTCCCTCTCCCTTTCTCCCTCAATCTCCCTCGTTCTCTCTCCCTCAATCTCTCTCTGTTCGGTTCTCTCCAATCCTCTCCCCCTGCTCCTCCATTCTCCCCCTCTATCTATCCCTCTCTTTCTGCCTTTTTTCTCTCCCTTTCCCCCTCCCACCCTCTCTCCCTCACTCCATGTCTCTCCCCCAACCCTCCCTATCTCTCCACCTCCACCCTCCCTTTCTCTAACCCCCTCCCCTCCCCGGCCTCTGGGGTGTCTCCATCCCCCTGGCCTGCGGAGGTCAGCAGTGTGCTGGGCAGCAGACATGATGCGGCTCTCTCATTACTCTCTCATTACTCTCTCATTACTCTCTCATTACAGACTGGAGGTCTGGTCCAGGCTGTGGTCCAGATCGCAGTATTTCTGGACTCTACACACTTAATTTTTTACCAAGAGATTAAAAAAGAGGATTGTTATCCCCCTCCTCCTCCTCCTCCTCCTCCTCCTCCTCCTCCTCCCATCCTCTCCTCTCCTTCACCCTCGTCCTCTCCATTCCTCCTCTGGTCTCCCCCCTCCTCCTCCTCCTCCTATCCTCCTCTCTTCCTCATCCACTTCCCCTTGTCCCCTCTGCTCCTCTCTCCTTCCTCCCCTCTTCTCCCATCAGTGATGCAACCGCTCCCAAAGTCAGAAAGGCAGTCTGTGATTCACTGGCCCAATAACAACACACCATAATTCCATCTTTGTTATTTGAAGCAAGCATCTGATGTTTGTTATCTTCGGGTTCTCCCATCTCCTCGCGTCCTCCTCCTCCTCGCGTCCTCCTCCTCCTCGCGTCCTCCTCCTCCTCCTCCTCGCGTCCTCCTCCTCCTCACCAGTCCTGTATGGGCCTGGCTGTCAGGGTTGATTGGCTCAGCTGGAGAAAAAAATGAGCCGGAACATTCATTTTGTGTGGACTATTTCAACTGCTATTGTCTAAAGCTGTGTTCATTGTGATCTATCTGGAAAAAAAAGATGAAATGACAAATAAAAACATGCTATTACTAATTGTGATTCTTTCCTTGTTTCCGCTGATGATTCTGTTGCATCAGATTTCTGTATTTACTTCTGTATTTTATTGCAGCTTAGCTGAGAGAGAAATAATCATTTGCAAACACACGTGTCAAACACACACAAGCCCCCCCCCCCCCCCCCCCCCCCACACACACACACACACACACATACACACACACACACACACACAACCTCAAAGACAGACACGCACTCTTTAAAGTTTAGCTTTGGGCGAGTGCTTCCCAATTCATCTCATTAGTTCAAACTATGCAGCTTGCACCTCAAGAGGCGAACCAAAGAGTTTGAGATAATGTGTGCTAATAGCAGCGAGAGGAGATGACAGATCTCTCTGTGTGTTGTCTTATTTAGCGTCTCGTCAGCCGGTGGTCTACACAAGAACGTGCGCGAGTCTGTGTTTTCCCTGTTAGCTAATAGTTAGCCTTCTGGGACTGGTGGAGAGGAAACAGAACAAAGGAGATAATAGCAGGGTCGATGGTAGACAAGCTGTATATGTTGTGAGGCACTCTTGATGTTTCCTGTTCCCAGGGCATCTGAGTACAAGCAGGTGTCCACCTGCCTCAGGTTCTCATCTTATCAGAACAATTTGTCCATTTTAATATCAAATTAAAGGTGCAATATGCAAGATATGTGACTTCAAGCTACCACCAGCCTCATTTGAGAAAACAAAATCCTCCACCTGGTGTTTTCTAATCCCCACCTACCATCATAAAGCGAGGCCTTTAAATTATGCCATAACATTTGGATTCCTAAAGAATTCAAGGTTTTCAATTGATGAAGACAAAAAGCCCTGCAGAGAGAAACTATTCCACACATCAAAACCCTTCATGTTTTTTGTTTTACAGTTTTTAAATGTAGAATTTGGTAGGTAGATCAGGTATGAAGAGATTAATACAGTAAGGCAATAGCTGCTAAAACCAAGCTCATGAATGTGAGAAAAGCAGGAAATCCCAGCGGTAAATTCCTACCATGAGTTTTACTGGACCAGGTGGGAAATACCATCAGAGAAAAAGACCTTGGATAGAGAGAACTTTCAACACATCTGGAAAGCGAAGAAAACAATTGTCATTCTCTAAAGAGACCCTATGTCACTTTACTAAGTAGGGCCTCTGTGGCTAGAGTTAGTCATGACTGGGACACTTTTGCTATACATCGGAAAAAAAATATGTACACTGGAGCTTAAGAAATCCTATACTCACATACATCTCCCACTATACATAATATAACTGGAGTATGATGACTTCTTATTGCATTGTAAGTGTGAAGAAACCATAATTGGAGTTAGATTCTTTCTGTGGTTGTTTGTAAGATAGTTACCCAATGGCCAAGACTTGTAATTCATAAAAAAAATAATCTCTATATAATCTTTATAAATTTTTATTTATTATAACAGGTTGTCAGTTACACATAACAATAGTCTACCACACTCCTTAAAATAGTTGTAGTAAGGTGTATTTTTTTGCTCAAAAATACCAATGTAAATATCGTTAGCATTAGGCTGAGCCTTGCTTATGATCCCCATGTTGTCCCTAATCCTGCTAAACCACATCAAGCTTCAGGCTCCAACTGTAACCTACAACAACTTTTCCTATTTTCTTTATGTCTCTTAATTATCACAATCACAAACATGGAGAATATGTCTGTGTGCTCTAAATGATTCACACAGTATTAATAATGATGAGCACACATGGCTTACACGTGTTTCATGTAACAGATTGCATTTACATTCCCTAACATGTTTTTTTTACTCACAATTAATTCATAAGCCCATCCCCCTGAAATCAATCTGGTGATGATTTACCATAACCATGGAAATAATCATGCCGTGATGCAACACTGTGACGGAAAGATCTGGAATGGAAGGCGTTGAGGGGGGAAGAACAACCAGCCAGCGCCACACACACACACACACACACACACACACACACACACACACACACACACACACACAATACCTCCTCCTTCTCCTTCTCCTCCTCCTCCTCTATCCTTCTCCTCCCCCTCCTCGTTCTCTTCTTCCTCCTCCTCCCCCTCCTCTTTCTCTTCTTCCTCCTCCTCCCCCTCCTCTTTCTCTTCTTCCTCCTCCTTTCTCCTCCTGGCGCCCCCACCTCTCCCCCTCCTTCCCTCTCTCCTCCAGTTGGATGTTTAGTCTCAGGGGCAAGTGAGACTAAGATGGTATCTTTAGATTAGACATCGAGAGTGTGCTGCATTTTGTGTTTTAATCAAAGGCTGTGATGAAGATGAGTGTGGTAATAGGATGTAATGAAGAGCGGTTTGAGAGCTCCCGGCAAGCAGCGCTGTGAAACACCTGTTTCTGCTTTACTCTATTGTCAGGACAACAAGGACACTTATCTCTGAGCGTGTGCCAACCCAAGGAATTAGCACATTAAGATATGGTGCTGGCTGCTTTTGTGTGTCACTGCCTTGGTTAGGGGGTGCAAGTCTGCATTCACTGGGTGTGGATGCAGTGTGTGTTTGTGCGTTAGGGTGTTTTAACCCACATAATGAACAGGGCTCCATTAATTAGCTTGACGAGTAGACTCAGCCCCTTTTAGACAGCCGTGCCCCCATGACTCACCAATGAGGGACAGGAGGTAAAAGACTGGTTTAGTGAGGTGAGGCAAGGCAGGTTTAGTCCTACAGCAGCCCTCAAACACAAGGCCATTCATAGTGCTCTACATGGGCTGGAATCACATTTTAAAACTGTAAAAGGACAGTCCTTAAAAGACATTACTCTAGACAGTCATTTAAAAGACATATGGGAAATAAAAATGATAGGATTGAAAAAGAATAAATTATGTTTGCGTGTGAGAGGAGGAGAGTGTTGTTATGCTGAAGCCTAGTTTGAAGGCACTTAATTAGTTTTAACGCAAGTAATGTTAGCTCGTAGGCTTGTTGTTGTTGATTGCTCGTATTGTTCCACAGATATATGTGTTTGATGTGTGTGTGTGTGTGTGTGTGTGTGTGTGTGTGTGTGTGTGTGTGTGTGTGAATCTAAGTCTCTGGCATATTGAACACAACAGAGTGTGTTTAAAATGTGGATTGCTGAATGTTCTCAGCCAACACAGACAGCCATCCTGGTGTTTGTGTTTGGGAGTTTGAGTTTTCTCTCGTTCTGTGAGAACAACTTCAGACGTGACCTGTTGTATGACTGTTGTTCTGTGTGAATAACACTTCATCTGTCACCCTGGCCTCTCTCCCTCTGCCTCCCCCCTCTGGCCGTCCTATGTTTGCCCTCTGTGTTCAGGGGAGCTTTCAGGGGGCTTCTTAGGGTTAAGGGGGTGTCATACATGTGGGCATGTGATGCCCTTTGAGGTTGGAACCATGAAAGAGAGCAGAGATAACAGTGACTTGAGTTGATATTTGGAGATCATGTCGGGGTGTTTTTGAAGCCAGCCAAGGCCTCGGTGATCACTCCAGTGTCAGAGCTGCTGTCACCAACGGCAAGAAATACAAAAGTCATTTAAAAAGCTAAACACAAAAAAACTTTTGTTTGTACATAGAAGTATAAACAATGTATAAACACTGTTCTAATTCTTACAAAGGAATTGAGAGGTTGCAGAACTTATCTCAAACTTTATCATATAATTAGCATGGGTACTTGAATGTATTATAAATGCTCTTTCTAGAAGATACAAATGTTATTAAGTTCGAGTGCTGTACACATCTGATAAACGAGAGGAATTACTGTGGCTTTGCCTGAGGTTTGAAGTTCATATGTGGGGGTTGTTTTGGCTTCTCTTTGGCTCCAGTCATTCACCGCTGTAGCGCGTGAGCTGTGAATTTCGACCATTCAGAAACCGTTATTCAACTATCCTCCTGTGGTTTGGTGTTGGTCTTTGATTTCTCTTCAAAGAGATTTTTACTGCGGCCGCTGTGTAAAACACTTTGTTCTTCTTCTCTGTCTCTGCTTCCTCTCCATCAGAGCGCTATGCATTTCTCCTCTCTCTCTCTCTCTCTCTCTCTCTCTCTCTCTCTCTCTCTCTCTCTCTCACTCTCTCTCTTTTACCCTCCTCTCTCTCTCTCTCTCTCTCTCTCTCTCTCTCACTCTCTCTCTCTCTTTAACCCTCCTCTCTCTCTCTCTCTCTCAACCTTCACCACCATCTCCCCTCCTCTCTCTATCATTCCCGCCTCTCTCTCTTCTCCCCCCTCTCTTTCTCTATAGTTCTCTCATCTCCCTCTTCTACCCTTCACCACCCTCTCCCTCTCCTCTCTCTCTCTCTCTCTCTCGTTCTCTCCTCTCCCTCTTCTACTCTTCACCACCATCTCCCCTCTCTCTCCTAACCTCTCATCTGCTTTACTCACCTTTTTTCTCTCTCCTACCATTTCCTCTCCTCTCCTCTCTTTCCTAGCTTCTCTCTTCCCCTCCTCCCTCATCTCTCTCACTCCCTCTCATCTCCTCTACTCCCCTTTATTTATCCTGCCTTTCCTTTCCTCGCTCTCCCTCCCCCCCCCCTCTCTCTCTCTCTCTCTCTCTCTCTCTCTCTCTCTCTCTCTCTCTCTCTCTCTCTCTCTCTCTCTTTATATATATATATATATCTACATCTCTCTCTACCCTACCCTATTAGCCTCCCTCTCTCCTCCTTCTCCTCCTCCCTAGCAATAACAGATGGATTCATAATGACTTGGTATCTGGAGTATAATCATCCAGTAATTATCCTTAACATGTTTCAATCTCATTCAGTGATACATTTGTGATTTTACATACATATTTCAAATAATACCGCTTCTTACATTTTCGACAAATCGGGCACAAATCAAACTTGATCTTGGTTTTTAACTTTCATCCAGGAGAAATAACATCCATCCATTCTGGACATTGTAATGGCGAGTGCCTGGCGTGATTGATCACTCTATTAATGTGTCAGATAAACAGCCACACTCATCATGTTTTAACATTACTCTTCTACTGTTTTGGAACAGCTTAGTCAACCTTTGTTTCTGCCATGTTTTGTACTCCCAGTATCATTAAATCTGCCCACTCAT
>JAXIVH010000005.1:17193418-17195918 GCA_036785325.1 Urophycis tenuis | reverse complement strand
TCCTTCATCTCTTCATCTTCTGACATTCTCATCATGGCTCATCACACATTTGAGAAATACCACAAAACTGATAATCAATTGTATGTAGTGTATTTTTTTCTTCTTTTAAAATCAAAGACAAACATGAAGGTGATTGAAACACATTGAAGGTGTTTGGGAACTGCAACACCTATGATGAATAAATGTAGGCTGCCAACACACACACACACACACACACACACACACACACACACACGCACACACACACGCATAACGCCAATGGAAATAACAACTGAGAACTAATACCCTAGATAAGATTCAATTTGTGTTAATTCCAGACGGAACAGCAGGTGTCACAGCAGAAAGTACAGTAACACACACTCTACATACACTGTATACACTACAAGTGAAGCACTAGTGCAAATGTGGCTGCAAAATATATCATCAACATAAAGAAATGTTGAGCTAGAATAACATGCGTTTCAACATCGGGTACCTCCAAGCGTTGGCCAGCCGCTAGCCTATGGGATGTCTCGCCGTCCTGCTGGCTATCAGACCCTCTGTGGTTCTGCTGGGGGCGGGTCCCGGGGGCGGGTCCCGGGGGGGGGGGGAGGGGGGGGGGGGCGTGGCCTGCATTAGCAGGAGCACCAGTGGCCCAGAGTCTGCTCCGCGGTGGGCAGAGAGAGGTGACGCGGCCCGGACGCTTCCAGGCAGAGCTGCACTCAGCAGACACATGCTGGCTGTCACGCCGCGGCTATGTAGGCCACGCGGCGCACGTCTGGCAAGTACAAAGAACAGCACTCAGCATGCCTCCACGCACACGCACACAAACACACATGCACACACGCTCTCTCTCCACACATTGTCTTCTCATAAATAGTGCAGGGTGATGCTTTGTCTCCGCCCTTCATCCAGCGCCCTCTGGGATGTAACAAAACGCCCCCCAGGCCGCCGACAGCCCTGGCCCTGACAGCCCCCATACATCCTGATGTATTGTTGTTAATGTTTAAACGCTCTCACCGCCACGCCGCCAAATCACACAGTAATGGACTTTCCAAACAGGGAGACAGGAAAGGGCTTGGTGCTGAGTTGAGTTACCATTGATTGGACGTGTGTGCAGGACGTGTGCCGGATGTGTGCGCAGGTCGCGTGCCGGATGGATGTGCAGGACGTGTGCCGGATGTGTGTGCAGGACGTGTGCAGGATGTGTGTGCAGGACGTGTGCAGGATGTGTGCGCAGGACGTGTGCAGGACAGTTCGCAGCTGTCATTGATCTGGTTCTTTTTTGCATCCCGCTGCCGAGCGCGGAGCTCTGCGTCTGGCCGCTGAAGAGAGCGGCGAGCTGACGGCGTGCGGAGCTGACGGCGTGCGGAGCTGACGGCGTGCGGAGCTGCGTTAAGGTCACTCCGGGTCCCTCGGCTCCGCCCAGGCAGGTGGGTGCCCGGTTAACAGCGAGCTAACACAGGCTCTCTCTCCCCAGGGGGTGGAGCCGGCGGGCGGGGGGGGGGGGGGGTCTGAAGCGAGGCGGGATGGCTCTCTGACAGGTGCGGCACGGAGACGGTTTGCGCGTTTCCACCGCCAATCTCTTGACACTTGTTTACTGAGCTGCTTACGGCGCCGTGGATGGCTTACAAGGCCGGGCTCACGAGGATGAAAGAGGCAAACGCTGATTTGGGTTTACATAACACGGCTGAGCGACGCCGCGAGGAATCTCCCACTGCTCGCTGGAGATTAGAAGACTTTATTCGTCATATTAGTGTTGAATCTACAGGACAGGAAAACATGTTTTTCTCGGAGGCAACAAGCGACGGCGTGCCGTTACCTGGTCCTCCTGAACAGATCGTTAAGAGCAAATGAATCAATGTTCAGAATCCTGCGGCCCTCGCGCCTTCCAGACACGTAGGCAGTGTGTTAGTTAAATGGACCATGTCGGATGGCTGGTATTAATGCACACCGTGCAGGTAATTCATCAGGGTTAGTTACTTGGTAATGGGAGCATGTAACAATAGTGGTAAGACGTTGACACGTTTCCGTTTCAAACTGCACCAAACTGTACTTCACGAATATATATAGAGATCAATCTATATATATACGTAGATATCTCCATAATCCTCAATTAGCTGAGTAAAATAAGAGAGTGAGCTCCTATGAAGTTACTGTGATGTCGTTGTCATCAAAATGTTCGCTCTGTGCTCTGAAAGCTTTCAGAGGAACGTCGGGCAGAAATAGAGATGATAGAGGAAGACAGGGGGCATGAAACACTTCTTCACATTGTTATGGTTTCTTCAAGAAAAAAAATGAAACAGGAGCGGAAGTTAAATAGCGTGATTTAGACGGTGGAGCGTCAGAGAGGGGGAAGCTCAGAGAGACGCTGTGTTTGCGGCAGACACAGTGTTAACCTCTAATAATAGCTGGTTTGACACACTGAAAACCCCGGGACGCCAAACCAACTCCTGCCTCCTACCAAGGAGCACTGGGTGGAGGAGGAGAGAAGGAGAGGCGAGGAGAGAGGAAGGGATGG
>JAXIVH010000005.1:17183418-17190918 GCA_036785325.1 Urophycis tenuis | reverse complement strand
TAATAACGTACATCGCTGTGACTTTCAAATGCAAAAAGGTAATTTAGTAGTCTGCTCACATCCCTGCCTTTCCCTCACGCAACACAGCCATTCAAGCGCAGATGATGTGAATGAAATGGAGTTTAGTTGTGACAGTGCCTTTTCCAACCAATATTTCCAAGTTAAAAGGAAAATAATGTTTGGGTAATGAATGCAATAGTGTCTGACAGCTAGATGTTCAGTAAACAGCTGAATGCAACTCTGTTATTCAATGTTGATTTAACCACACTTTACACAAAGCATATTTACAATGGCTGCACTTGTTCTCATAGGGAATGCAGAGGGAAAACATTCACATTGAATAAATTCAGCGTTTGACACATGAAGAGACTAGCGTTCCCAGGAAAGATAGATGACTGCTAGTGCCTTGCTCACCAGAAACTGAATATTGTAAGCTGTCTCCTGGATGTATTGATGAAAATGTGAGAGTTCACATTTTACATTTCAAAATCTGAGTCCATCTTCATGCCTGGCTAGACGTGACTAGACTAGCATGGCTGTCAGGGTGCAGAGCTAAGATAGACGTACAACTGATGTCTTAAACCTCTGCCTAACTTCTATCTATGGACACTAGTTCTCCTCCAAATAAAACCATGAGAAAAATTCTGATTAAATGTGCTGTTGTTTGATTGTTGTTGGAGTGTAATTTGTGCGAAGTGGCATGGCTATTGGTGAGCGAAATGCGCTGTGAGAATCAAGATTTTACATTTTAGGCGGCACGTCTGGCCAGTGGTGGCATGTCTCTCAATCACAGGAGCGTGAATCGCTTCTCAATGGCACTAAATGTGTGTACATCTATTCAAAGGACAAGGTCGTGGAGACGGAAGAAGCAGCCGGAGTGGCGATGCTATCTCCCGCCGCAGACGCTCACCTCGGGAGCCGGCGGCGGCCATCGTCGCTCGAGATCACGACAAAAAACTGAATCTCAGACCCCCACTCTTCGAAACCACCCCCCCCCCCCCCCCACGCCCAGCGTTATTCACCAGCCCTCCCCTGAATCTCTCCCATCGAAGGTTAGCTTCTGTCTGCTGTCCGCCAGACAGACCATATTTCTTACTTTGGTCGGAAAAACTGTGAGGCTTTTGTTTGCGCGTTTCATTCGGGGAGGCGGCAGATGAGATAAACTGAGTCATGGCGACCTTGGCCCGGGAGTTGCGGGAGCAGAGGCGCGGCCCGGAGGCAGAGCGGGGCCGTGGACCGTGCCTCCACCCAGGCGCCCTGTGTCAATGCAGATGTGGTGGTTTCTATGCAGATGTGGTGGGTCAGCAGGAGACCGTGTCTGTCCGTCCCCGTGGATAGACAGACGGCCCGGGGGGGAGTAGCAGCCCGTTTAATAGTAATGGCTGTTTGGACGCAGACAAAAGATGTGCACATCGACCATCAGGAGTTGAGCGTCCAAAAGGAACGAGGAGTCGCCCCTTCATCACACAGGAGCCATGTGCTCTGTTTGTGTTTCATGTGCCAGAGCAGCCCTCGCAAGAAAAAAAAAAGGAAAGAAGCAGGCGGCATCTTTTATGAGGAAGAAATACACGAGGAACGGCTCTGGTGTTTGAAAGGAGATACGACGGCAGTAAAAAGTGCTGTGCCAGGGCTGCTTAACGTTTTCATAAACAACTACAGAGGAGATGAGGGACTGGCCTTTCATTCAGGGTCATCTCCTTCTATCAGAAATGCTGCAAGGATCATTTCAGATATATTTTGTCACAGGTAGACAGAAAATATTAAGTTGAATATCAATGCAATTTATTATTTCAAGATCAAATATATATATATATTTTGCTTTGCTTTATGCTTATTTTCGCAAAGCAAATCTGTTTCAATTTATACAAATTGAGGTTAAGACCTGTCTTTAGCTACACATAGCTGAGCATTTTGTTATTTCAGAAAACTCCAAAAGGTTGTGAATATTTCTCATTAACTAAAATAGTAACCTTTTGGAGCTTTCTGGAAGACAAACAAGCAAGCATGATTATGCACATGTTTCCTAAATATTAACTAAATAGGAATTCAATTTCCTCCCTAACATGGCCCACACCCTCCCCCTCACGTAGCACCACCCTCTCATCAATGTAGGCCCCACTCTCCCAGACACAGCCACCACCCCACCCTGGCATAGCACCACCCGCAACCTGCCGTAGACCACCCTCTCCTTGACGTAGCCACCACCCTACCCTGGCGTAGCGACCCTCACCACATTTTCCCTGACATAGCCACTGCCCACCTGATGTAGCAACCACCACCTCCGCCCTCTCCATGACGTACACCCCAGCCCCCACTGACGTAGCCACCACACCGGAACAAAGCCACCGACACCACTCTGTCCCTGACGTGGCCACCACCCTTCACTGATGTGGAACTCACCCTCCCTGATGTAGCCACCACCCTTCCCTGAGGTAGACCCCACCCTCCTTGACGTAGCCAGCCGGTTTGGCTGCCGTTCATCAGAGCACATGATTGCAGTGCGCTGGGTTATCGGTGTGAAATATTCACCATTAGGTCTTACATCTGTTGTTCAGAAAGCCACTTACCCAGCCCAGCACCCCAGCTCATTGCTACATTAACTGTCCTCTGGAAGCCAGCGAGCCAGGATCAACTGGCCATCTGCAAGCCAACACACACACATACACACACAAGGACGCGCACACACAAACATGCACAAGGACGCGCACACACAAACATGCACTCACACGCACACATTCCGAACACTCACACCCACATACTGACAAACCCAAACACACACATATACATATTAACAAAACCATTCACACACACACACACACACACACAAGCATGCACACACACACACACACACATACGCACACACACACACACGCACACGCACCCGCACACACACACACACACACACACACACACACACACACACACACACACACATACTAACAAACACACACACACACACACACACACACACACACACACACACACACACACACACACACACACACACACACACACACATACTAACAAACACACACACACACACGGATGGCCCTGTGTGCTTCTTACAGTGGCTGGTTGGACAAACTAACCACGTTTCACACACTAGAACTACACACAACGTATAAAGCACACACACTAGTGCTGCACAAACTAGTACTAAACTAACCCTACAAAGCTATTCTTATTACAGCAGCCTGTACAATGTCACCAACTACTGAAAATAAACCAATAGTATTTTACTGTCTTTTAACAAAGCCTCTGTAAGGCCCTCTGTGTAGGAAGCACTGATGGGCCTGAGTCAGACCAGTAGAGCCAGACCAGTAGAGCCAGACCAGTAGAGCCAGACCAGTAGAGCCAGACCACCAGAGCCTGACCAGTAGAGCCAGACCAGTAGAGCCAGACCAGTAGAGCCAGACCAGTAGAGTCAGACCAGTAGAGCCAGACCACCAGAGCCAGACCAGTAGAGCCAGACCAGTAGAGCCAGACCAGTAGAGCCAGACCACCAGAGCCTGACCAGTAGAGCCAGACCAGTAGAGCCAGACCAGTAGAGCCAGACCAGTAGAGCCAGACCAGTAGAGTCAGACCAGTAGAGCCTGACCAGTAGAGCCAGACCAGTAGAGCCAGACTAGTAGAGCCTGACCAGTAGAGTCAGACCAGTAGAGTCAGACCAGTAGAGCCAAACCAGTACAGCCAGACCAGTAGAGCCAGACCAGTAGAGCCTGACCCCTAGAGCCAGACCACCACAGTCAACCCACCAGAGCCAGCGCAGCAGAGCAAGACCACCAGAGCCTGACCAGACCAGTAGAGCCAGACCAGTAGAGCCGGTCCAGTAGAGCCAGACCAGTAGAGCCGGTCCAGTAGAGCCGGACCAGTAGAGCCTGACCAGTAGAGCCGGTCCAGCCCAGCCGGTAGAGACAGCAGAGGCCAGGTGGGCCATATGTCCAGTTGATGTGTGAAGAATGATTCCAGCCGTCGCTGAACACCGCGAGGAGAAGGGCACCTTGGACCCTCCGCCCGCCAAGCCACCCACCGCGTTTACGGCCTCTCATTAGTTAGAGTGTGTGTGTGTGTGTGTGTGTGTGTGTGTGTGTGTGTGTGTGTGTGCGTGCGTGTGTGTGCGTGTGTTGGAGGGTGTGTCGGAGGGGGACAAGGGTAGCAAAACAAAAGCCCCCATATTAATTCTGAAAACGATGTGGTCATATTACATTATGTTTACCAGCTGCTTTGGTTATTGGCAGCACTGCACACACTCAGCAAGGGTGCAGAACTCGACTTCAGAGCGGCGGTCGGACCAGTGGTCAGCCCGAGGTACTGCATGCCAGACATGGAGCTATGTTTTGTATCCAAGGTGGTCAACGTGACCTTTGGCATTGAAAGGTGGAGTTGAAGACAACACCAAGGGATACTCCATATATTGAGGTCAGGGGGTGACAGATTAACCTCACGATGACCTCTACTTTAATGTATGCTGGGATATGATAATGAATGAATAAATGAACTGGACAACATACTGGGAGATGATTTGAGCTGTGTGGGTTTAGGTTTCATCCTGATGTCTTTTATCCTGATGTCATTGGGCATGGTTACCTGAGCTGGATGTTTTTTTTTTTTACAGATCGCTTGTTGGTCTTTTTTTTTAAACACTTAGGTTTAATCAAGGCTCCTTCATATTTAATCAGAATAAATGGGTAGGGGCTTTACTGGCATGATCTCCACCATCATTTGGAGGACGCTGGGGGTCCCTTTACACTTCGAGAGCTCTCATGTTTACCAGCTAAATATATGCTAGGGTACTTACCACTCCCTCTGATGTGTCATTTTCCTACAAGGTGAGAGACAACACAAAGTTAAAATTAGAACACATTTTCCTTGCTAAGTTAGCTCTCAGGCCTTGAGAACAACATGAACGTCAACACACAGAGCCGCTGAGGGTAAATCAGGGCTTTTTATTCGCAGCGGCGTTTTGTTCCTGCGTTTGTTTATTCTCGTACCTTGGCATATGAGTCACTTGCCGATAAGGATAAGGAGGAAAAGGAATATTTCTTCTGAGGGTGTTGCTGATCTCTGGTTTGACGTGAGCAACGTTGTGTTTCCACCCAGCGGTCCACAGGCACGTCTCCGCTGGCCAGGCCACTGCTCGCGATAACAGCGGCACCGGCTCTCCAACAGAAGAGACTGCCAGCCGGCCGGCTCGCTCACAATGGTTCGGACGGTATTTCCAGAGCCTAATTCCAAGCCGCGGTCGCTCCGAGCCGAGTGGGATCAGCGTTAATATCAACTTATTTGCGAGGTGAAGTCAGACAACGAGGGCAGTGGATGTCACTCATCTCCCCGGCGGAGAGGGAGTTCAACGTTTTGTTATTCTGTGAAGCGACTGGCGGTTTGGTATATCTAATAACGTGGCAGCAGAAGTGGCGTTGCACACAGAGTCTGCTTTTATGAATCTGACAACAATATATTCACCTGGGCAGAGATAAACACCTTGTTTTACCATTCCGGCAGCATAATCGTCTCATTCGGATTCTGTCGCCGGCTGCCTCTGCCTGCTCTCAGAATACTAATCTGTGGTTGAGTTGAGATAGTCTTGTATTAGATCTTCTGCTGAGTGGAGGATGGGCAGAACTTGAAGAGCATTATCACAGACACAAGTTCTAGCAGCAAAGATTTCTCTCACCTGGTGAATCCATTGCAGCTCTGCAGATGAAAGCGGGAGGTTGATTTGAGTCCATCTTGTTGTTTCAAAAATAAATGCGCTCAGAGCCGACACTGCGGAATAAACAAATACTTAACGAATGTTTGTGTTTTATAAGTAGTAATTATAATCAGGGCTGGCTAGAGATACACACCATGATATCAGACGTATTGATTTCTACTCTCGTCTGCATACAAATCAAAACAGCAGCCGTTAGACACCTCCAGATAAATAGATGTTGAAATAAGACTTGCTATCAAGTCTGTTTCATTGGAACACACATAAACTTTTCTGACAGATAAGGTCACCTGATTGAGAGGTGGAAAGGAAGAGGTTGAAATTGCAACTAGAAGAGATAGGAGCCATGTGTGTGTGTGTGTGTGTGTGTGTTCGTGCGTGCCTGCGTTTGTGTGTGTGTTTATTCGTGTGTACCTGTGTGTGTGTGTGTGTGTGTGTGTGTGTGTGTGTGTGTGTGTGTGTCTGTGTCTGTGTGTGTGCATCTAGTTTAAGTCATCATGGGATCTCATCATGTTTCATTCTGGGGTCAAAACCTCAAAGTCCTTGTTTAATATCCACACAACCAGACCAATCATGTCATCATACCCTTCAAACTGAGCCTCATCCACGTCATTGTGACGTTTAAACAGAATTGTATCCCCGTCATCTTGTCTTTTAGACTTTATATGTGTCAGAACCGTCCTGAACTTCCTCTGTAGGGTAGTTTGAATTGTTTATAACCTTTTCAAACTGAACCTCATCAACGTGTCATCGTATCGGTCATAACTGCTAAAACTAAAACCTCTGGATGTTTTTTCATTACTCTGCCCTTGTGCGAGTGATTAACACGAGAGTCCAAATCAGCGCAGCACTACAAAACAAAGTGGGCAGCCATTACACCAGCAATGGGGCGGCACGCTCTCTCTCTCTCTCTCTCTCTCTCTCTCTCTCTCTCTCTCTCTCTCTCTCTCTCTCTCTCTCTCTCTCCATAATCAACACACTCTCCCTTTGGTTCTTTCTGTATTAAACATGATGAATATGAGGGCCAAAGTGGCCTCATTAAGCCCTGGAGCTGCGTTAGGGAGCTTCACTGGCCTGCCTGCTAAATGTACAAGTGTTTTATTTTTCGTGTGATTCCATGTTTAAGCCGGCGTACTAATCAACAGCCCCGCTGGGCCGAATGCACGCGCTGGGGGGGGGGGGAGGCCTTTACAGAACAGAAACACCGCAGGGGGCAGAAGGTAATCCTCTAAAATTTAGGCTTCATCATTTAATTGAATCCCCCACTTCATCGATTGATTATCTGTCAGGCAGGGAAGGGATAAATAACACTGGGAGAGGCAGGGAGGGGAGGAAGAGGAGGAGGTAGAGGAGGGAAAGGAGGTCGAAAAGGTAGAGGAAGTGGAGGATTGAAAAGGAGGTGCATGAGGAGAGAAGGTATAATCAAAGAAGGAAGAGGAGAAGGTGGAGGAGGAAGATGAAGCAGAACATGTAGATGGGGAAGAGGAGGGTAAAGTAGGAGGGACAGGATGCACAGGAGGAAGATATTGGAGGAAGAGGAGAAGGTGGAGGAGGGGGCGAAGAGGAGGAAAGGTAGAGGAAGAAGAGTGAGTGTGAAGGAGGAGTGAGAGGAGGTGAAGGAGGAAGGGAAGGTGGAGAGGAGGATCAGCGAGGCGGGAAATGGAGGAGGTGGAGAAGATAGAGGAAAAAGAGAAGGTAGGAGGAAGAGGAAGGTAGAAGAGGCCAGTTCAAGTAGCGTTGATCAGTCTCAGAGAAGACAAGATGGATGCTAAAACACTTTAACACTTTAA
>JAXIVH010000005.1:17175918-17180918 GCA_036785325.1 Urophycis tenuis | reverse complement strand
CATCCAATAGAGAAAGTCGTCACAGACGTGTTCTCTATGTAAATGACTGTGTTGCTACAAGCAACACAAGTCACTCTGGTACATAAGTAGTGTCCGAATCCCCCGTTTGCATGTGTTATTTGTTCCTTAAACAATGTACTATATAATGTTCACAATATAAGGATTAAGGAATGAGGGAACAAAGTGAGCTGACACTGCCGTGGCCTCTACCGAGACATAATCACCTCTAGGTCTCACCTGGTCATCACCTGGTGATAATCACAGCTGACATCGTTAACCTGTCTGACCCTCTGTTTCCGCTCCTCTTTTTTTTTGCTGGCAAATCGTTTTCTCTGTGATCCATCGGTCTGGTCTGGCAGCAGCTCCAAATGGGCACAGCATGTTTTATGGATCTCCTGTCAATGCCTAGAACAGACTGAGAGGAAACAGATACCGTCTCTACATATCAGTGGAGTGGCGAGCGGGTTAGTGAGCAAAATGAAAATGAGTCAGAAATGATTTGTGCTTAACATCTTTTGCCTTTTTTATGTGTCATATGACGAGAATTTAAGAAGGTCTGACTGCATTTCAGGTCAAACATACGTTTTTATGTAAGAGATGTAATGGATGACATATTCAAGGAATGCTTTCGATTTGTAGGTAAATTCCGGATGATGTTTTTGAAGATCAAAATGTGCTATATGTACCCATAGATATACACTGACAGTTGCATTCACTGTAGTGCAATACTGTTTCATGATTGGTGTATTCAATAGGTTTCCAGGTAAGAGATTGTATCGATCGTTTCATTCATGCACTGCACCTGCAAACAGAGTTGCTTCAGATAATAGATGTTTTACTCTTTTTGTAACTTTGGAGATGCAATGATCTCATAATGATGATGATGATGATGATGATGATGATGATGATGATTGTGGTGTTGGTGGTGGTGGTGGTGATGATGATGATGATGATGATGATCGCTTTCAGAATTAATACACAACTATATCCAAGGATTCTGAAGGATAGTGTAGAATAGATTCAAGCCATTCCAAAAAGCAGTCAGTACTACACCCGATACAGTGTAGAGAGTCTCTGCCATAGTTTCCGGTCTTCTGGTTTTCCCAGGGCTACAGACAACAACCAAGAGGACAGGTGGGCTGTGCCTTTCATTTTAGTGCCCCTCAAACAAAGTAAGTGGCAGTGGAACGTCCCTCCTATCACGCGTCTCTCTGTCTAGACGGCGCCGCGGGCTGGCGGCTGGGCGGCGATGGCGTGTCGTTGTTTAAACAACACATTAAAACACGCCACAGCACCACCGCCACGTTCTCATCAGGAGGAGCACTCTGTGATGTGCCCACACCGGCCACACACACATCTTCGTTAAGGCAACCGAGCGGAGGAGGTAAACAAAACTCTGTGTGTGAGTGTGTGTGTGTGTGTGTGTGTGTGCGTGTGTGTGTGTGTGTGTGTGTGTGTGTGTGTGTGTGTGTGTGTTTGTTTGTTTGCAGTGACTTTATTACACTCAAATCTTCCCCAAAAGTTTGGTGCTGTCCTCAGAATATGATCCATGTTTAAGTTGCTGTAGGAACAGATCAAACCCATCCACGACCTGTCACTGTCCTTCTAATGAGAACATTGTCTGGACAGTGTTGGGTGTAGAACACTGTTTCCCAGACATGGTGGAGATAAGGTGGATGTTGGGTCATTATGTGGTGAACACCGCTCCTCTGCTGCACCCCTTAAACGGGGTCCTGTTCCTAACCCATCCTGTGCTAAGAATGCATCCACCCTACAGGAGCAGTTCCTCTACCCCTAGCTTAGCGTACATGTGGATTTAGCTTTGTCTCAGCTTGATGGTAATCTGGTTTTAGCATGGTATTAGCATGGATTTGGATGGTCTTTGCATGACCTTTAGACAGTCTTCGTATGGTGTTAGCATGGTCTTTGTGCGGCTGTGTACCTGGGTTTTTCGCTTCACAAATCAAGGTGTGACAGAGAGGTCCTGACCTCTCTGTATTATCTGTAGGCCTATTATCCTCATGTCTCTTCCTCAACTAAGCCCTCCACCTCCTCCTTCTGATTATCCTACTCCTGCTCCTACTCCTCCTTCTCCTCCTCTTCTGGAACAAACATCACATCATCTGCACAATCCATCACCACCAAAAGGTCAACATGTCACAGCACCAAAACAAAAGCAATATTCTTTATAACATGTACACTCACATCTTTCATCTTAATAACTAGATCATTTCCATGAAGTGCTTGATATCAAAAAGTGATTATCTGAATTTAAGATCTGTTAAAACAGCAACACTGTCTTTTAAACCTGAAAAAAACATACATCTTCAGCTCTCTCTCTCTCTTATGCTGTTCTTTCTATGCCCTATGTCCTAGTTTGTGTGTGTGTTTGTGTGTGTGTGTGTGTGTGTGTGTGTGTGTGTGTGTGTGTGTGTGTGTGTGTGTGTGTGTGTGTGTGTGTGTGTGTGTGTGTGTGTGTGAGTGTGTGTGTGTGAGTGTGTGTGTGTGTGTGTGTGTGTCTGTTGCATGCATGTCTGGGTGAGTGAGGGTGATAGGGTAAGTGAGGGGGTGTTGTCGGTCGGGAGAAGATGAGGGAGGGGGGAGTTGGTGTGTGCAGCTCCTCCAATCAGACGGAGCAGCTGGCTGTTGTGAGTGAGGCGCTGAAAGAGCAGAGAGCCGGGGGTCTGATCAGCACAGGAGCCCAGGGCTGGGGTTAGGGACCCATTGTTGGGGGCTGGGGACCTAAGACTGGGGGCTGGGGGCTGGATGCTGGGGGCTGGGGGCTGGATGCTGGGGGCTGGGGGCTGGGGGCTGGGGGCTGGATGCTGGGGGCTGGGGGCTGGGGGCTGGATGCTGGGGGCTGGGGGCTGGATGCTGGAGGCTGGATGCTGGCGGCTGGATGCTGGGGGCTGGTTGCTGGGGGCTGGGGGCTGGATGCTGGGGGCTGGATGCTGGCGGCTGGATGCTGGGGGCTGGTTGCTGGGGGCTGGGGGCTGGATGCTGGGGGCTGGGGGCTGTTTACTGGCTGTTTATCTACCAAGGCAGGTAGATATTGACTGTTACTGTTATCACAGTTGGATTCTGCCGTTTGGGGCCAACAGTAGCCTTAAGTATCTACCAGCAGAGCACACCAGCATATGACCCAGCAATGGGCCTGGTATTAACTAGCGGTAAGCAATTGTGGTATCATCCAGGGGTATTATCCAGTGGTATTATCCAGTGGTATTATCCAGTGGTATTATCCAGGGCTATTATCCAGGGCTATTATCCAGTGGTATTATCCAGTGGTGTTATCCAGTGGTATTATCCAGTGGTATTATCCAGGGCTATTATCCAGTGGTATTATCCAGTGGTATTATCCAGGGCTATTATCCAGTGGTATTATCCAGTGGTATAACCAAGTGGTATTATCCAGTGGTATTATCCAGTGGTATTATCCAGTGGTATAACCAAGTGGTATTATGCAGGGATATTATCATCCCGTGGTATTGTCCATGTGGGTTATTATCCAGTGGTATTACGGTTCTTAAACTTTATTGGCCAGTGACTCAATTTTTAGGTCTGAAAACCCCAAGGCAGTTGGTGTGTATGTACAGGCTTTGTAACCGAAAGACCTCCTGCTTTCTAAAAATGGTCTACGTGTTTACATTCAGGGCATTCGTCTAAAGTGACTTACACTTGACACTTTTGTCCAAAGTGACTTACAATCACTACATTTGCGAGGTTCGACATGTGGACAGCTGGAGGTGGGGATCGAACCGCCAACGCTCCGGTCAGTGGACGAGCCGCTCTACCCACTCAGCCACTGCCGCCCAACCTTGTAGACATTCAAGCCCCTCCAAGTGGCGTCTGGATCCCCAGGTCGATTACCCCTGATGTACCACCTTGTAGAGACCACAGATGTAAAACAGTTACTGCACAGAGCCGCCCTCTGTCAGCGTGTCCTCTGGAAGGGGTTCAGGGTGTATGCTTGCATGTGTTTCTGGCTTGGTGATACAGTGGTGCTGTACACCGCTGTTCCTGCTGAACTTGGACACTTTTCGATTGCACATTGTGTGTACAAGAGAAGCAGTTATCCTCAACAACTGTAGCTGGGAAGGTTTGTGACATTCTCCAAGCTACACATTTATCTGTTCTTTGGACTTAGTATAAGTATTATATATGTCTCTCTTCCTCTGTTTATCTCTATTCCTCTCTCTCTCATAAAGAAGAGAGAGGATAATGGTTTGCAGGAATACTAGTTTACATGTAGTTTAATTGGTCAAAAATGCATCTTCATTCGAACTTCCTCTCCATCATCATCATCATCATCATCATCATCATCATCATCATCATCATCATCATCATCATCATCACTAACACCATGCCTTCCTCTCTATCATCATCATGTCTTGCTCTCTATCATCATCATTAAACTTCCTCCCCATCATCACCATCACCATAATCATCATCATCATCATCACTGGCACACCTTCGTCTCCACAGAACGCTCCACAATGTCTTTGTCTCAGTCTCTGACTCTTTTAACACTTCTAACTGTTCAGCCTCCTCCTGCACCTCCATTTTAACCCCTCAAATTATTGTGTCTTCTTTTAGGCGCAGAGCAGAGGAAAGAGGAGCAGAAAGGAGGAGGGAGGAGGAGGGAGGAGGAGGGGGAGCAGAGAGCAGCAGGAGGAGCAGGCTGTGAACTGGTGGTCACAAGCTGTACCCCAGCATTCCATTAAGCACCCCGCATTGCTATTACCAAGGGAAAGGCTACCACCCCGCTGCGTTTTTAACCCTAACCCCTGAGAGTACTCCGCTGACCCACATCTGCACACATTGTTTTCCTGGCATAATTACAAATAATGATATTACTTTAAGTGGCTGAATGGTCACTATAGGCACCATTAGTGTGAGCCCCAAGAATCTATTAACAGACTCTGTTTGCAACAAAAAAAAACACCCCATCAGAAGCCAAACACCAGCATCACATCTTTAACAGGTTTTTGCATTAAAAT
>JAXIVH010000005.1:17168418-17173418 GCA_036785325.1 Urophycis tenuis | reverse complement strand
TGTGTGTGTGTGTGTGTGTGTGTGTGTGTGTGTGTGTGTGTGTGTGTGTGTGTGTGTGTGTGTGTGCGTGCGTGCGTGCGTGCCTGTGTTGAGAGTACAGAGACTATGAATAATGACTACATACATTGTAGTACATTTTTCACCATAACAGGACAGATTAATTCTAATGATTCCAGAGCTGATATAATGTCCAGATGTTGATTGGCCCAGAGAGGTGCATCTCCCCTGGCAGTAATGTCACCAGTCAGCACCTCTCGGGGGTTAGAAACTAGATCTGGACTATACTGTAATTTCTCCTGTCCCCCCCCCCTCTCTCTCTCTCTCTCTCTCTCTCTCTCTCTCTCTCTCTCTCTCTCTCTCTCTCTCTCTCTCTCTCTCTCTCTCACACTCTTGGTCTCTTTCTCGTTCCCTCTCTCTCCCTCTGCCTCACGCTCTCTGTAATGTATGTACACACAGACAGAGAAACTCTCATGCATACATCTTTTTTAGTTTATTTCCTCTTTCCTCTCGCCCTGCTCAGCAAACACAAAGAGTAGAGAGGGAACAACAAAGAGTGTGAACAAGCAAAAGAGAGGAGAGAGCGAGAGACAGAGAGAGATAAAGAGGTTTAAAGGCTATACACGGCTAACAATATATTCTCATTCACTCATAAAAACTGAAATCCACTCCCTCTGTATTGAGCCAATAGTGGGGTGAGGATTTTATTATTATATGATTCTCTTAAATTGCTTCATATTATATAGATCTCCAATAGCAGTTCAGGACTTGGAGGGAAAGCCTGTTGGGTTTTTAAACCCTGTTCACCCACCGAGCAGTCTAAAGAGTCTCCCATCGGTAACACGGCCGCTCTGTTTCGCTGTGCACCTCCTGAGGAGCCAGGAGAGAGAGAGAGCATCCCACCCCCCCGCATGCAAGACTGCAATCGGGTTGATCCGGGACAAAATGAGGAGGGCAGTGAAAGCAGGTCACCTCTACCGCCTAAAGACCCCCAGAAGAGCCTCAACACTGGGTGACATCCCGGCGAAGTCAGGGAGGAGATGCAGGGGGACGAGACTGAAAGTCGAACACAATGTTAGCGAGTTGTCCGGCCCTCTGTCCTTATTCCCTCTGTCCTTCTTCCCTCTGTCCGTCTTCCCTCTGTCCTTGTTCCCTCCGTCCTGATTCCCTCTGTCCTTGTTCCCTCTGTTGTGGTTCCTCACAGGGAAGGTGTGTGGGCCAGCCCTGCTCAGGAGGTGGGGCAGATCCATGGCTGTGGTTTCAGGAGACTGTTTGAATACGAGGCAGAAGATTAGCAACACGAATGCGTGGGGTTTTCCTGAAACACAGAGATCCAACTCGCCGCTCGCGGTGTTGTGAGCGCTGTTTCCCGCGTCTTCCACAGGCGGGCTTCATCTGGCAACAGAACATTTTGCTGTTTGACAGTTTTGATAAATGCGTCCATTTCCTGTTTATATTTTTTGCTTGGGTGTCCACATCAAAGGAAGTCGAAGTGCACGCCTCATTCGACGATGCTTGACTTTGGAAGCAGAGGTTACCTTGTTTACAAATTAATGCTGGCCAATTTCCCAGAATGCTCAGATTAATCACACTGATTCAGGAGAGTGTGTGCCGCTGGTGTCGTGGCGGCGCGAGGCGTACGAGTCCTGCATTACCAACGTGTGTATTGATGCAGAGCTCAATCACATTCGCATAGATTTTCAAATCACAAATTGATACTGATGTGATGTGCATGTATGAGCATCAGGCACAGACGGACGGAAACACACACACGCACACACACACACACACACACACACACACGCACACACACACACACACACAAACGCACACACACACACACACACACACACACGCACACACACACACACACACGCATACACACACACACACACACACACACATACACACACAAACGCACACACACACACACACACACACACACACACACACACACACAGAAGGACAGTGTTGAGTGACTACTAAATGTGATGTGTGTGAAGGGTAAAAAACAAGGAAAAGTGTGATTCTGTCTCTGAAAGCGGTAGTATTGAGGGTACACAGGTCAGGACAAAATGATAATTGGATGATAAAATTGATTCCCCACCCCTCTGTTTTATTTGCTTCAGGCCCAAAATGTCCCAATTCTCTTTCTTTTCTCCTCGCCTATTCTCCTTTCCTGTGTGCAGGAGTAAAAGTAGGAGGAGGAGGAGGTGATGGAGAGACACAGCCCTCTCCCACACCAGGGAATAGAGAGGGAGAGAGCCAGAGAGGTAACAGAGCTATTTTCAGTGGACTCCTCGGTATGTAGGTCTAGGTGATTAAAAGATGTCTTGTACTCACCTAACTTCTTAATGCGGCTGCTTCAGAAGAGCGGCCCCCACACCCCGTTGTTCCTCTCAGGCTCACAGTGTTGTCAACACCTCCCAGGTGCTGCCGGGCACCAGCTCTCCTGTTGGACCGTTGAGGAAAACAGTTTGCAGCCTTTTCTCTGTCCGTGCCTTCTCTAGATCACGTCCTTGATCACAGTTCTCCAGGTGGTTTCATTGTATTACACATTGTCTAATGAGTGTGTATATTATTAATAGAATAAAGATACTATGGATCTGCTATCACTGTGGTAAAGAACTGTAGTAAACAGTTAGATTGTGTAAAGCCTTATGTAAAGCCTTATGAACGTATTATTAATGACAGAGTAAAGGTCTTTGTTCCGTAGTCACCACGTAAACCCTCAGGGCTTCCTCCTCTAACCCAAATCCTTCTCCTGGCTGAGGAATGGCCGTCTGTGCACTCACCTCTTGGGACACAGAGGAGGGGAGCTGGTCCCTGCAAACCAGCCACCCGGGCTTATGAGCTGTACTATTTACTGTAGGGCTTTAAGACAGTCTCGCTATAGTAGTGCCATACAGTGTCACCGTAGTATAAAACTGTTATTAAACTGTTACTCTTATGCACTCTATAGTCTGACTGGAAATGATACACTTTAAGTGTAGTACTATGCAGTGTTACTACAGTATTAAAGACTTTTAATGCTGGTATACTATTCACATTTATATTATATTTATATAGTTATATTTATATATTTATTTATTTGAGTTATTTACTTTTTTTTATTACTGTCCTGTACCTTCATACTATCCTCCATCAGTCATATTCTTAAGTTTAAACGTAGTTAGACTTACGATGTTACTGTAGTACTCTACAGTAGTACTGTAGTTTTATACACTGCTTTATCATACACCACCACTATAGACTCAAACTGTAGGATAATACACCACCCTCTATCATACACCACCCTACTGCTGGTGTAGTCCTACATCAAACTACTCCCCACCACCGCATAGCCTTGTGGTTTGGAAGAATTGCTTTTTAAATCCACTTTAAAAGCTTTGCAACGCATCAATAAAGTTCCCTTATTCCCTCCGTAGCCTAGCAACAGAGTGTCAGAAGATTGTCAACAAGAAAAAAGTGGGTTGCCAGATTGTGTAAGGGGGAAACAAGTGATTTCTCTGTGTTCATTACCCCCCCTGCGGTGTCCCTCCTCACCAGACTCCACCAGTATCCACATCGTTTTCCCAGCACCTGCTCTTCCTTTTTTGTGTGTTTTCAGCTTTTTTTTTTTTTTTACAATCTGGCAACAAACCAGACATGCCATTTCTGTGGTTACCAAGGGGTTGCTAATGCAGATGATGACACAGCCTGTCGGGACAGAGGCGGCTGTGTCGGGACAGATACAAAGTAATGATTTTCACATCCAAAATAGACTTGAGTGTTATTTGAAGCACGTAAACAAAATGTGTGCTTTTGCTCCATTCCGCTGAAACTCGTCCTCTGCTTTGGGCTTAAAGTTTAACCAAATGTATTATCTCTCTTTCTCCCTCCCTCCCTCCCTCCCACTCCCTCTCTCCTTCTACCCCCCCCCCCCCCCCCCCCCCCCCCCCCCCTCCCTCCCCTCCCTCTCTCTCTCTCATATATATATATAGAGCCAGGCCCCAGAGGATCCCGTGGTGCTGTAACTGGTAGATGGTCTCCCAGAGTGGCCGCCCCACGCAGCAGCCAGCGGAGCCCCAGATAGAGGAGAGGGAGCTGGGAGGAGGGAGCTGGGAGGAGGGAGCCTGGGAGAGGGCCTGGCGCATCCGGGATGGATGAGCTGTCAGCCAGACGCTGCTCTGATGAGCGGCCCAGACTTCACACAGACCCAGATGGGAGCACCGGACTCCCTGCTCAGGCCCCCCACAGCTACTACCCCCTCCCCTGTCAGGCTGTTCTGGGGGAGGAGGAGGAGGAAGAGGAGGAGGAGGAGGCAGGAGGAGAAGGAGGTGAGGGAGGTGGAGGAATCAGCCGGGCAGGAGGAGACATATTTCAGGAGTCACATAAGTCCTCAGTGTTCGGGGCAGGATGTACCACGGGGAGCACAGGAAGTGACAGGGAACTCCTGGGGGAAGGGGGGGTGTGGGGGAGGGAGGGAGGTGGGAGAGGGGGGGAGGAGGTGTGGAACAGAGAGTGGGTGACCGGGAAGGAGGTGTAAGGGGAGGAGAGAGGTGGCAGGAGAGGAGGGAGGTGTGGGACAGGGGAGAGAGGATGACAGGAAAATAGGAGACAGGGCTGGTTCTCTTCAATATGTGTCAACTTTATACCATTCATTGATGATCAGAGAGTCAACAAAACACTTCAGCATTTGGGGTTCAGCTCTTTAGGCTAATTGTTAGCATGTTTTATTGCCAATTATACTTTTCAAATTATCCAAACGTGCACCATTCCCAAGAGAAAATGAGGAGATGAGGAGTGAGGTTTGAGTCATCTGTGTCATATTATCATATTTATAAGCATATAAACAACAGGAACATTTATTTTTATTTCATCAGTGCGCTTTTTATCCCCAAAAGAGTTCCCATCAATTTATCCAACTTGACTACGATTACAAGTTAATGAGATGTGTTGACAGGTTTTATGGTGCAGATTAAGCTCTCGCATGTCAAGGTTGGAAAATGTGTCTTTGAATG
>JAXIVH010000005.1:17155324-17168218 GCA_036785325.1 Urophycis tenuis | reverse complement strand
CATTATACTAAACACGGCAGCCTTATGAACTAATATGGAAACAATGAAACAACAACCCACGTACAATTAGCAGTGTTGTGTTGTTTTGCCTGTGCGTCTGGATTTGGAGCACATCTGTAGTGTTTTCTGCAGCGGCTAGATTAACACAAGAAGATAACCTCTCCCATTGTTTCTCCCACAGAGAAACACTACATGATTGGTGTTTTTATCAGATGTACGTGTGAGTGCGTATTAAGGCAAGTATGTTTGGGTCTGCATAGGTGTGTGTGTGTGTGTGTGTGTGTGTGTGTGTGTGTGTGTGTGAGTGCAGTTCTTTAACAAACAGATGCAGTGCATGAGTGTGTCTCCTGCTGGTTCCCTCTGCACTGTGCGTGTGTGTGTGGGACCGGCGTGTGTGTATGTGGGCGTGTGAGCGTCTGTGTGTGCATGTGTTTTCTGCGTGCCTGTCTCTGTGTTTGTGTGTGTATGTGTCTGTGTGTGTGTGCATGTGTGTGTGTGTGTGTGTCTGTGTGTGTGTGTATGTGTGTGTGTGTGTGCGTGTGTGTGCGTGTGTGTGTGTGTGTGTGTGAACAGCGTGGTTGTATATCATTCATACGGAGCCCAGGCAGAGCAGAGTGCCGGCCGCTATTCATTTCATCTACCAGGGGCTTCGGCTGGCTGTAAATAGCGCGTTCGACCTTGAGGCCGACCTCGGCGCCGACACGTGAGCACAGCGGAAGATGATCTCACTATTTTCTCTGTTATCCGACAACAATCGGGGGGGGGGGGGGGGGGGGGGCCTGACAAACAAAACACAGGAAAGCAGAAGCTGGCGGCGGAGGAAGCCGCAGAGTGATGTTTATCTGCGGTGACGAGAGGAGCCCTGATCTTGCGAGCACCTGGGAACTCCGCCGCCGTCTCCACGGTCAGCGGCGGGTGGCGTCTGGTTCCTCCAGCTCCCCAAACACAGCGGGGGCCGCCGCCCGCCGGGGCACACAGCAGTGCAGGCAGCCTGACCCTTCTGGATCGCTGATCCCCTTTGATTTCAGACCAAAGGATCCCGCTGTACTCTGGGCTTTCTGAGTGCGCGGCTGGTCAGGTCCCACGGATTCACTGAGATTGTCTTTTGGGTCCAGAGATGAAAAGTTGGAGAACCCCTGTTGTAAAGTGCTTCTCCTTTAGCAGCGAAACAACAGCAGATAAGAATGGCCTTCCTTCAGCTCAGCCCTCAGCGCTACTTAGCTAGATTTCAGCAGATTGCGCAAGGTGAGACATGAAAGATGAATTCAGTTACTAGAAAATACAGCAGCCGTTGTTTATCAAATCACACACGCTTTGATTTTTCCTCAGTGCACATCCTCCCTCTCTCTATGTCTCTATTTCTCTCTCTCTCTCTCTCTCTCCTCTTTTTCCTCTCATACAGGGTTTTAGAGGGCACCTTGTATTTACTCTCAAATATCACCCTGTCTTGTTGATGTTATCCTCCAAAAAGCAGTAGTAGCAGACAAGAGAGGATGAGACAGAGACATGGGGGACAGGAAGAGGACAGAGGAACAGAGAGAGATGGGGGGGGAACGTGAGCCAGAGAGAGGGTTCCAGAGAGAATGCAAAGAGAGAGGGGAGATAGAGAGACAGGGTGAGACAGAAGAAGAGGAAGAGAGAGAGAGAGAGAGAGAGAGAGAGAGAGAGAGAGAGATAAGAAAGTGGGAGAGGAGAGATGGGGAGACAGAGACAGAGTGGTACAGGGGGAGTCTGGGGGAGGGGAGGCGAGGGGCAGAGCTATTAGACGAGGAGGCGAGGAGCGTGGCCAATCTGTGTGTAATCCTGGTCGGTCTAAGCTGCTGTAATTAGGACATGGGGCTCCAGAAGCCACGCTCCCATTCACTCCGTCCTCCTTCCTCCTCTAGCCTGGGAACACGGAGTCCTCTCCTCCCGCCACCTCCTGCCTGGAGGTCCAGACTCCACCTTCCTCTCCTCGCTGGAGGAACACACTGTGGGTGTGCGTGTGCGTCTCTATGTGGACACGTGGTCATGTGAGACAGCGGCAGCATCTCGCAGCGTGCTCACACTCATTAGCTGCGTGGATAATGGCTGTCTGTATTCATTTTATAGTTTATAGTTAGTGTTTGAGTTAACGTGTTAAAGTGTATGTGTGTGTGTGTGTGTGTGTTATTGTATGTGTGTGTGATTTGTGAATATCACCAATTGTTGATTTGTGTTTAATGTGCGTACTTGTTCATGTGCATGTACGTGTGTGTGTGTGTGTGTGTGTGTTTGTGTGTTTATGGGGCTATGGGAGGTCTCAGTGTGACATATTCACAGCGGCCCTGTCAACAAACAACAGAGAGCTCCTCACACACACACACACACACACACACACAGACACCCACCAGTCTAACAGGACCCCTCCCCCTCTCTCTCCCTCTCAGATTGAAACATGGCAGCCTGTGCGAGTGTCGAACAGCGAGTCATTATTTGAACAGGATTAGGAAAGCTGATTTTCTCTCCTATCAGAGCGTCTATCCACCCTGCTTATGAGCATCCTGTGCGTTTCATGTTTGTTTTCTAGTATTTTCCTTTAATCCCCCTTGTCTTCAGTGGCCTACACTCTAGGTCTGTTTCAGCACTGGAAGAAAGACACCACTCATCCAGCTCGGACATCGAACGCATGCCTCAAGAGCTCACACCAACACACACACACACACACACACACCCCAACACAAACACACACACACACACACACACACACACACACACACACACACACACACACACGCACACACACACACACATACACACAGGGACATCCAGACCCACACACACTCTGGCTGGATACAGCAGCGGGGGCACAATGGGGGAGAAAGTTAAATACAGAACAAACACACGGCCACAGAGGAAGCAGCAGATGATCCACAGGAAGGAGGAGGGGTGGGGAAAGTATAATGCCAAGCTTCACATTCACATGCAATTCTGCATGAAATATAACAATAACATGCTTTGGAGATGGAGAGAGACAGAGCCAGAGAAGAGAGAGAGAGAGAGAGAGAGAGAGAGAGAGAGAGAGAGAGAGAGAGAGAGAGAGAGAGAGAGAGAGATGGAGAGAGAGACAGAGTGAGAGAGATGGAGAGAGAGACAGAGTGAGAGAGATGGAGGGTGAGATGGAGAGGAAATGAGACAGAGAGGAAGAGGGAGAGACAAAGAGAAAGATGGGGAGGAAATGAGAGAGAGAGGAAGAGATAGGGACAGAGAAAGATATTGACAACGAGATGGAGAGAGAGAGAGTCATCCCTGGCCATGAGATGTAAACAACATTCTCCACTCCACTCTACCCTGGAGGCTGTGATCCAGCCGTGGCCTGACCCCACCATGGGGACTGGCTAATGTTGAGCAGAGGCCTGACGCAGGTGGGGGAGGAGATGGGGGGATGTCACCGCCTCCCCTACCTCCAGGCCTCCTCCCCTACCTCCTCTACCTCCAGGAGGCCTCCTCCCCTACCTCCTCTACCTCCAGGCCTCCTCCCCTACCTCCTCTACCTCCAGGCCTCCTCCCCTACCTCCTCTACCTCCAGGCCTCCTCCCCTACCTCCTCTACCTCCAGGAGGCCTCCTCCCCTACCTCCTCTACCTCCAGGCCATGGATTAACTGCTTCCAGCATGGCCACCTCCCCTCCATTCAGTCTTCAGACCCCCCTTCCCTCCTTCTCTTTGGGCTTGGTGAGCACCTCCTTCTCTCTCACATATTCACCTCCTCCTCTGTACCTCCCTTCCAACACCCACCACCTTCTCCTTCTCCTCTCTGATCTTCTCCACCTCCTTCTCTCACACCTTCACCTCCTCCTCTTCACCTCCCCTCCAATATCCACCACCTTCTCCTCCTCCTCCTCTCTGATCTACTCCACCTCCTCCTCTGCACCTCCCCTCCAATATTCACCATCTCCTCCTCCTCCTCCACCTCCTCCTGCTCTCCTGGTCTCAGGCTTGTTTTTCATTGCGTTAGCATTGATGTTCCTTGTGGTTTGCTGTCTAGACGCCACATGCTGGTGCGATGGGGGGTGTGGACGAATGCATGGCGGGCGCGCTGGAAACTCACTCATTTGTTCATAAGTGTGATTAGATTAAGAGAAAAGTCTTTGACGGAAATGCAATAAGGCTCTATTAGTGGGCCCATCAGGGGGGGATAATGATTTCAAATAGAAAAGCCTTTTCCATCTTGCTCTCTAATTCTCTGTCTCTAACACCGGCTTCGCCTCCCCATCTGCTCCACAGACTGTTAAGCGAGTAGACTCTTGGACCTGCTCTATGCACCTTGTTTTGTGTGTGTATACTGTATATGTATATGTATATATGTATGTATGTATTTAAGTACTATTGGAGGGTGAAGTGGGGGGTTAAAGTAAAAACGTTATAGTCTTAAATGACAGCCCTTGTCTGTTCCCATTTAAAACCGTGATGGTAGCAGACAAGCGCTCTGGTAATGAATAACACAATTAGTTCCCCTGGCGATCAGAACAAAGGACAAGGGAAAGCATCACCAGGGTCATCACATGGTCCCGACAACCGCTGGGACCACGCATGGACTGCAGACAGCTCCACCGTCCCTGTTATAAATCTATAAGGTGCTGGGAGATTAGGGTCCCAGATCAGAAGGATTACACAGGATGAGGACCAGATTAGACGAGCTCAGAGATGTCAAATTACAAATCACAGAGCCGGGGAAAAACACACCTGAGTGGTAAACACACATGGTGAGAGACAGAGAACAGCGACAACAGACCAAACAGGGGAGTATTCCTAGAGGGGAGGAGGAAATGGGGTAGGAGGAAGAGGAAACGATGAGAGAACCGGCTTATCTCTGTCACAGAGAGTAGAGGAGCAGAGAGAGGAGGGAGAGGAAATGAGTGAGGTACAAGGAGAGGAGAGAGAGGAGAGTCAAAAGAGGAGAGGAGAGTGAAGAGGAGAGGGGAGCTTAGGGAGGAGAGAGAGAGGAGAAGGAGGAGAGAAGAGAGTAGAGAGGAAAGACAGGCGAGAAGAAAGAGGAGATGAGAGGAGGGAGACAAGAGGAGGGAACACAGGAGAAAGGCATGGGGTGAGATGAGAGAGGAGAAAGGAGAGGAGAAAGAGGAGAGCAGAGAGGTGAGAGGGAGGTTAGAGGAGAGTAAAGGAGAGAGAGGAGGAGAAGAGGAGAGTAGAGGAGAGAGAGCAGCAAGGGGGAGGAGAGAGGAGAGCGGAGAGAGAGAGAGCCACATCAAAGGCAGCCTCAGCAGTGAGTGTGTTAGATTCAGGATTAATAGAGTCCAGGGGGCCCTGGACGCATGTGGGTACGTGCACACATGCCTGCACACAACAACACGCACACGCACACTGATATGACTCAGTTACCAGGCACGGCACTGCAGCGCATTGCTGTCTCACTCTTTCTCTCACTACATCGTTCCTCACACTAACCACGTTCTCTCCGCCTCTCTCCATCTCCCTCTGCATCCTTTCATCTCATTCCATCTCTCACTCACTCCGCCCCGCAGCAAAGTGGTGTAAGCCATACCCTGAAACAACCCCTTTAACAACATTTAGTTGTCCTCATTACAACACAATAGAACATGGTAATATAATATGTACAATAGTCCCAATGAGTGAACCACACATTAAAATGATCTGCATGCCTTCCTTCCACGGTGCCATAATGGCTATATCTTAGATTTGCCTTGCAAAGAGGCAAGGCGCACAAACACACACACACAACCACACACACACACATGGACACACACAGCTGTGTAGGCCTGCAGAGTGGAGAGTAGCGTACTGTGAGCTTCAGTGAGCTCAGGGAAATGTCATGAATGCAAATGGTGGTGGTGAGGCTCGGCTGGGTGGCTTCACATGGGCAGCAAAACAACACACGTATCGCTCCTCATCTCTCCTCCTCACTGCTCTCTGTCTCCTCCACCCCCCGTTCTCCCTCACCCTTCCTCCCTTCTCGCCTCCTCCCCTCCCCACGCCCCCCTATGTCCTTTCCTCTTCTCATCTTTCCTTCCCCGTCCTGCGCTGACATCTCCTGTATTTTCCTCTCGTCTCCTCCTCTCTCCCTCCCCCATGTCCAATTCCAACCCCCTCCTCTCCCAGCCCTCGCCTCGGCTCTCCTCGACTCTCCTCCCCTCTCACCCCTCTCCTCTCAGAAAAAATAAACATCTCAATCCTGCCTCCTCATTCCACTTCGATGACCACCGTGTCCAAACTCCACATGCACCCCTACCTTGACACACACCCACATACATACACATGCATGCACGCACACACCCACATACACACGCATGCATGCACGCACGCACGCACACACACACACACACACACACACACACACATGCACACACACAGTCAGCCCTGTGGGATAAAACCACAGGTGCAGGTGAATGGAAGCCAGTGGGTGGAAGATGCAGCCTGGCAGCCGTCTGGTGGTCCGTGATTGGTCAGTGAACAATCAGGGTGGCTTGTGATTGGCCAATGAACAATCAGGGTGGATGCTCAGCTGCTTGTCCTGTCGATGGAACAGCTGGACACCAGCACTCTGCACGCAGGGGCGGTTTGTATGTGAGTGAGTGTGCGAGAGGGAGCGGCAGTGTAAATGTGTGTGTGAGTCTTTGTGTGTTTGTGTGATTGCACGTGTCTGTGGATGTGTGTCTATGTGCGTATGAGATATGAAATGAGTGTGTGCGTGTGTTGTGTACGTGTATACGTGTGTGGTAGACTTTCTGTACGTCCAGAGCAGTGAAGAAGGACCCTGCAGAGGAGGAGATCTTCTCTCAACCATTTTGATTTTTGTTGCTTTTTTATCACATTTTTATTCTCTTGCTTTTCTCCCCACTACAGAGTCGAGCTCACTTCATCACACCAAGATACTGCAACACACACACACACACACACACACACACACTTTCTGTCTCACACCCATAGTAGTTAAAGATAAAAGTGGTCTGTATGCAGGGCTGTTGATTTGGAGGCAGGATGGATCACTCGCTGAAACAGGAAACAGGAAGCGTCACTTCTCCTGAATGCTGATGTGTTGCCTTGGTTACGACTACAGCAGTTACTGAGACACAGCTAGCATGCATGATGCATGCAGTGCGGCTGTAGCATACTGTTGCTTGCCTCCTCATCGACCCAAGTGCACACAACAAATCACGCGCACGCACACAGGCTCCTACACTGATCCTGAGCAGCATCATCACAATCTAGTGCAGATTTAACGTGAATGGAAAACTTGATCCTCCCTCAACCCTCTGGGGGGGGGGGGGAGGAGGAGAGGGAGGAGGGGAATAGAGATGAGGAAGGGGCCCATCCCCCCATGTGACCAGATTTGTTTTAATCAAGGCAGATGTGATCACCTTCTGGGCCAGATGGACGGCTGTTTTTGAGGATCACTGATCGAGTATGTTGCCTTCTTACCATAGAAGCTTTAGCTAGCTCACACTACAGTAGCCTTGCTAACCCCGTAGCAACAGCTACCTCACCCAACCATAGCCATGCTAACCCAGTAATCTCAGCTACGACCTGCAACATTATCCAAACTAACCCATGAGAATATCCAAACTAACCTGCAACACTAGCAATACTAATCCATTGAGCTGATCACTCACAAAACAAATCACAAAAGTAGCCATGCAAAGCTATTGGCTTCACCTAGCTCCCAGAATACTAGCCAAGTTAACCTAGTCGCTTCATCTGCATACCCTGCTAGCCTTTACTCTAATCCACACGAGATCACTTTACTCAGAGTTCAGCTTCATTCAAATGTGCTAATTAAATCTTGTTTTTCGTTTATGGAATGTATTAACAAAATAGCTGTTGGCAGCATAGCCTATGCACAGTGCATATATACATATTCATTTCAAGTCGTAGGGAGGGTAGAAAGCTAAATACTGTCATGTTCATCATTCTATCGTCTCCTCTTTCAGTCAGAGGTTGGGGTGGTACAGCTCTGACTAACTTACAGCACTGCACTCCAAAATAAATCTACTGTATCATTATAATGAGTATGTTTCTTCATTCATTATTTTCTTCGGAAACCTACAAAAAACAAAAAATAAAATAAAAACCCAAGTGTATTAATGGCCTCACACAAGCCTGTGGTATTTAATGAGCCTGGGCTTTAACGTGGAGAGACAGTAACCAACAAAATCCCACCAGCAATAAAGCAATGTCTATCATACATGATTGTTTACTTTCCAAGCCCCACCACATCTCCATAATGGATCTTTTGTTGTGGTCCAGACCTAATCTACTGAGGTACACTCGTAATTGGCTACTGTTAATACCACATGGATAGGAGGGTGCTGACACTAGTGAATGAGACAGATGGAGACTAGGAGGAACTGGAAAATAGCAGTAGAGACCTATGAAAAACAATAGAGGCCATTAGACACCAGCAAAGACCAGTTCATACCAGGACTGTTTAGCAGAAAGCAGGATAGACGCGTAGAGACCAGTATAAACCAGTGCAGACCAGGGAGACCCACAGAGACCAAGTGATGTCATCCTAAGATGGCCTCACCACCGGGGGACTGTGACATCGTTTGTAAGTGAAACTGTGATCAGTATCAGTATAAGCATCGCCTGCACCTCCATCGTTTCCTTTAAAACAAGCTGCTAAAGTTTTTCCAGCCACGCCACAAAAACTTTGCCGCCACCACTACTTAGCAACAACAAAACAGTCCATTAACCCGAGTATAAACACTATGTAGTACAAACACTGTAGTGGAATAGTTTGTGGTCAAGATAACAGCGGTGATGGATGTGTCTCATTATCTGGTCCTGAACATGATAGCAGAGTTTCCATCTGATTTCAGAGTTTATCACAGGCGGCGTCTCGGCTTACTCTGGCGCCCGCGTCCCCTACTGGGTAAGTCTACAATCACATCAGCTCCCCCCTGCCTCCCCCCTGCCTCCCCCCTTCCTCCCTCACTGGTTTCATAACGCTGACCGGGGGAGGCGCCCTCCCTTCGGTGGCAGAGTCGGAGCGCGCCGCGGGACAATGGAGAGTCGGCCAATTAAAAGCGCGTTGGCATGGCAATCCCTCATAGAGTTACCATGTGACAGTTTAATTAACCAATCCTCTTATCTTAATTTACCAGGATCAGAAAGCAACAAACGGGGGTTATCAGAGAAAAACACCCCCAGTTACAGCCCGCATAGAGACACGCACACACTCTCTTTTCTAGTATCTCTAATAGTCTCTCTGTTTCTTTCTTTTCAGTAGTTCGTAGTCATTCTTGCCCTCTCAAGCTCATATTCTCCCCTTCTCATAGTGTGCTCTCTCTCTCTCTCTCTCTCTCTCTCTCTCTCTCTCTCTCTCTGTTTCCTAGGCTCTGTCTCAATCCCTCTCTTTCCTTGACTTCAACCACTGTAACAATCTCTCTCTCAACACTTCCCTTTCGCCCTGCCACCTCCATCCCTCTCTCTCTCTCTCTCTCTCTCTCTCTCTCTCTCTCTCTCTCTCTCTCTCTCTCTCTCTCTCTCTCTCTCTCTCTCTCTCCTCTCTCTCTCTCTCTCTCTCTCTCTCTCTCTCTCTCTCTCTCTCTCTCTCTCTCTCGGAGAAAAGACTTCCAGAAAACAATACCCATAACTAGGGGTAGCTTCTATAGCATACATAGCCCCTGAATAATCTATAACATCTATAGCATGAAGAGCATCAATATCCTCAGTAGCATGTATAGCAACCATAGCCTCAGCAGCAGCTAGAGCCATTTCCATCTCCAGCCACACAGCATGCATCTCTCACAGTAATTATGACACATTCTCTACACAGCAACTCTCTGTCTGAGAGGGAGAAAGAGAGAGAGAGAGAGAGAGAGAGAGAGAGAGGGAGAGAGAGAGAGAGAGAGGGAGAGAGAGATTGAGAACACAGCGTGTCTATGTGCCAGTGTGTGTTTCTCCATAACTGTTGTTCACTATGTGGTAGCCGGTGTGTGAGCAGGCGCTGTTCCTCCGTGCTGTGACTCGGAGGTGACCAGAGGAGTATCTAAACGTGAGCTCAGTGACTGCAGGGAGCTCGGGGGTGACGCTTCCAGCCCCCACATCGCTCCTCCTCTCCTCCACTTCTCCTCCTGTCGTTCTCCTCTCCTCTCATTATCTTCCTCTCCTCCCCCCCCTGTCCGCTGCTGTTCTTTTCGTCCTCACCCTATCATTAATGATCCTCACTTCCTTATCATCCTGGCCGTGCTTGTTCTGCACGTATCTCTCATCTCAGTGCACATGCTCAGCCCTGTGTGCTGTTCCTCATGTCTCTGTGTCCAGGCACTGTGCTTTTGTTGGCTTTTCAGTGTGTATTGCTTCAAGCGTTATGTATTATTACTAACATTATTTTCTGTGTTGTATGCACTTGTAATGTAAACCACGGCCCCCTTGGCAGGGTGATAAACTAAACTTGAACTTTGCACATGAGCTGGCTGTTGCTTGATTGACATTGGCGCGCAGGTTTCTTGAACAACATTGTTGACATGATAACATAAAAAAAACAAAAAAACTAAATCAGTCCTGATGAAATGGATGGTTTACAGACTGTTCCTCTGTGACACTGACTGACATCATGCTACCAGGCTGCAACACTCACTGTGCTCCACCTACAGGAACCACAGTCTCTCGTCGAAGGGTAGTCCTGGCTCCTAACACCTCCTCACACTCCTCACTACCTCCGTCTCATCTCCCATCTGAGGATCTAAACCTCCCCTCACACTCCTCACTACCTCCGTCTCTTCTCCCATCTGAGGATCTAAACCTCCCCTCACACTCCTCACTACCTCCGTCTCATCTCCCATCTGAGGATCTAAACCTCTCCTCACACTCCTCACTACCTCCGTCTCATCTCCCATCTGAAGATCTAAACCTCTCCTCACACTCCTCACTACCTCCGTCTCATCTCCCATCTGAGGATCTAAACCTCTCCTCACACTCCTCACTACCTCCGTCTCATCTCCCATCTGAGGATCTAAACCTCCCCTCACACTCCTCACTACCTCCATCTCATCTCCCATCTGAGGATCTAAACCTCCCCTCACACTCCTCACTACCTCCGTCTCATCTCCCATCTGAAGATCTAAACCTCTCCTCACACTCCTCACTACCTCCATCTCATCTCCCATCTGAGGATCTAAACCTCTCCTCACACTCCTCACTACCTCCGTCTCATCTCCCATCTGAGGATCTAAACCTCTCCTCACACTCCTCACTACCTCCATCTCATCTCCCATCTGAGGATCTAAACCTCCCCTCACACTCCTCACTACCTCCGTCTCATCTCCCATCTGAGGATCTAAACCTCCCCTCACACTCCTCACTACCTCCGTCTCATCTCCCATCTGAGGATCTAAACCTCTCCTCACACTCCTCACTACCTCCGTCTCATCTCCCATCTGAGGATCTAAACGTCTCCTCACACTCCTCACTACCTCCGTCTCTTCTCCCATCTGAGGATGGAAACGTCTCCTCGTCTCAGACAGAACACAACAGACACGTCCTGTATGTTGTGTTCCTTGCTGTCTTCCTTGACTCTCCCATCACAACATCAGACAGTTCCTAGTGCTGTTTAAAGTCCCCTTCTTATCTCCTCTACGAAGATCTAACCATCCCCTGGTGCTCTTCAGTGTCTCCTTCTCACCTCCTATCTAAATATCATTACACCTCATAGCGTTATTCAATGTCATGTACATCACCTTTCTGTTGTTTTCTGATCTGCAGAGGGAACATCTGAAGTCCCTCGCGGCAGAGGGAAGTGTGTGTGTGAGTGTGCATGTGTGTGTGTGTGTGTGTGTGTGTGTGTGTGTGTGTGTGTGTGTGTGTGTGTGTGTGTGTATGTGTGTGGTGTGTGTGGGAGGGGGGTCTGGCTGGACATAGCAGAAGCCGTAGTGGTTTGGACACACTAGCCTATATGCACACACGCATACACACATTAACTCACAGACACATTGAACACACACACATACAAACACACACTCACACAAACAGACAGGTGAACACACACAACGAAGCACAAACATGAACAAACACCACCCTGCACACACATACACATAGCCATCCCCTCACACACACACACACACACATCTAGCGCGTCTCCTTGATACACTGCAATGTGAAGACACAGTGCCTCAGGGCAACACAAATACTCACAAATATTCACAAGTACTCACAAATATTCAATGCCGGGGGCAACATAAAATCTCCCTCTAACATCAACAGAGAAACATTTTCACACACACACACACACACACACACACAGACACAGACACAACACGACTCCAAGGAGTCGTTTGAGGACGTGTCCTCAGAATCCAAAGCATTGTTACTAAAATTGTCTTAAACCACTCAACCGCCTAAATATATATTCTTCTTGACACATACATTATGTCATCAACACCCCTACACACACCACAGACACACGGCCACACACAAACACACACATCCATGACACAAACATACACACTCACACATCGCTCAGAAGAACAACACGCCCTCAGCCATCCTCAGTCAAACTGTGCTTCCCCGTATTTAAACTACAAACATCCTCAGCCTAAAACTCATATTTATTCAAGCTGCTGCTCTAGTCAATGATACTCAGAGCCAAAGCACACCACCACCAAAAACAACCACAGTTGTACCGCTACTGTACAGAGATCTTAGGGAACATCGGGCAAATGATATTAACATCAATACGCACTCACTGCAAAACCAGCACAAGACAATGCCTCTCGCGGCAGAAGAGCAACTGATTTGAAAGATGTATTTGGGGCGTTATCTTTGGTGTTGAGGTTACGTCAGAGAGGTAGCGAGAAGGAAACCGATTATACACATGGAACACATGCTAACCAGCAGCCACTACCAACAATGACTTGGCCAGGCTCCTGAAAAGAGACTATATTAGCCCTATGCTGGCC
>JAXIVH010000005.1:17147824-17150324 GCA_036785325.1 Urophycis tenuis | reverse complement strand
CCTCTCCATCTTACAGCACGCAGCATCAGCACCAGGAGGAGAGAGAGCACCCTGCTGCTCCCAGCGCCTGGCTTTGTCTCCCACACACAGACACACACACGTACACACACACACACGCACACACACACAGACACACACAGACACACACACACAGACACACACACAGACACACACACACACACAGACACACACAGACACACACACACACACACAAACACACACACAAACAGACACACACACACACAAACACACATGCACACATACACACAAACTCATCCACACTCAGCCCTCTCTCTCTGGCGGAGAGGCTTTGTGAAGTGGGTGAAGTGGGCCCGATTGTTCTGCAAACACCGGGGACTGAGAGGACAGCAGGGAGGGGAAACAAACCTCGCCACAAACACACAACAACAACAACAACAACAACAACAACAACAACAACAACAACAACCAAAAACAAGCCATGAAGAAGAAAACTCTAAATGGGATGGGTTTTTCTGGCCGGACTCGGTGCCCACAGGCCGCTGTGCGGTGATGAGGCCAGTTCTGAGCGGGGAGCCAGAGAGGCTGCTGGGAGGCTGCTGGGGAGGCTGCTGGGAGGCTGCTGGGGAGGCTGCTGGAGAGGCTGCTGGGGAGGCTGCTGGGAGGCTGCTGGGGAGGCTGCTGGGGAGGCTGCTGGGGAGGCTGCTGGGGAGGCTGCTGCTGGGGAGGCTGCTGGGGAGGCTGCTGGGGAGGCTGCTGGGGAGGCTGCTGGAGAGGCTGCTGGGAGGCTGCTGGGGAGGCTGCTGGGGAGGCTGCTGCTGGAGAGGCTGCTGGGAGGCTGCTGGGGAGGCTGCTGCTGGGGAGGCTGCTGGAGAGGCTGCTGGGGAGGCTGCTGGGGAGGCTGCTGCTGGGGAGGCTGCTGGAGAGGCTGCTGCTGGGGAGGCTGCTGGGAGGCTGCTGGGGAGCCAGAGAGGCTGCTGGGGGGGGCTGCTGGAGAGGCTGCTGCTGGGGAGGCTGCTGGGGAGGCTGCTGCTGGGGAGGCTGCTGGGAGGCTGCTGGGGAGCCAGAGAGGCTGCTGGGGAGGCTGCTGGGGAGGCTGCTGGGGAGGCTCGGGACGGACGCCTCCCGGAGATGACGAGGAAGGGGGAGGTCAACGTGGCGCCGGCGGCCCCCATTAATCACGTTTAAACAGACAGATGTGCCGGCTTCACGCCACGCTGCAGCTCCGCCATATGCTGCTTGTTCACAGGCGTGTTGGTACGCCATCTTGTTACGGAGCTTTCCGCCAGGCAGATGCTCGTCCATTAACCTGCACAACAATTACTTTAATGTCGTGGTAAACAGGAGAACGTTACAAAATGTCCTCTCTCTCTCTCTCTCTCCTCGCGCCGCTTTGAGGACGCTGCAGATGCACATTATGCTAAAACAAACAAACAACAAACAGGTCCTTTTACCTTCCGAATACTAATGTGTGACTGAAAAATAAACTTCATAGAGCCTTTGTTGGTTCAGCCCTTTTAGTAGATGCTTTCATCCAGAGAGACTTACAGTGAACACAGAGACAGGTCATTAAGCAGCAGGTAGGGGTTAGACGGTGAATACAGACAGGCCATTAAGCAAGGGGTAGGGGTTAGTCAGTACATGGATGGGTCAATAATGAGCAGGTGGGGGTTAGACAGTGAATACTGGGACATCTCATTAAGGAGCAGGTAGGGGTTAGTGGGCATCTCGCTCTGGGAGGCCAACAGACTGTGGACAATGGGGATTGAAACCAGAACTCTTTGACCACCCAAACCACTACATTATCCCACCCATAAATGTATTGATGGTTGTTCATGAGGATTTTTATATAACTATTGAATATATTGAATTGATTATTTGTTATGCTCTATTTTGTTCTATTTATCATGTTTTAATTTGTACTTTGAATCAGTACAGAGAGTTTAGGAGGAGACAGCAGTAGTAAAGGAAGACCATTCTCTATGTTTATTTACTGTGCATGCTGGACTCTAAAGCTTGGATATTAAGACTGTAAAGCTTGGATGTGTACTGTTCAATGCTGTACTGTAAAACCTGAATATTTAGACCTTAAGGCATGGATATTTGATTTTCTATTCTGAGCACTAAAGGCTGAATATAAGAGTCGAAAGCTTGGATATTTACTTTTCTATTCCCTACTTTAATACTTGAATATTTACTGGGATTACAGCAGACAGTTTAACTCAAGTCAATCAAGCAAATGTTGAAAAAAAAAAAGATTATCTTTGCTTTGATAGAAGTCACTGTTTGTCCCTCCAGGGTGTGTGTGTTTGTGTGTGCGTGTGCGTCTCTGTGTGTGTGTGTGTGTGTGTGTGTGTGTCTGTGTGTGTGCGTGCGCGTGAGTGTGTGTGTGCACGTGCGTGAGTGTGTGTGTGTGTTTGTGTGTGCGTGTGCGTCTGTGTGTGTGTGTGTGTGTCTGTGTGCGTGCGTGCGCGTGAGTGTGTGTGTGCACGTGCGTGAGTGTGTGTGTGTGTATATGTGT
>JAXIVH010000005.1:17072824-17145324 GCA_036785325.1 Urophycis tenuis | reverse complement strand
GAGGGTGTGAGAGGGTCCGGTGTGAGAGGGTGTGAGAGGGTGTGAGAGGGTGTGAGAGGGTGTGAGTTCCCCACAGCCTGGCGTCCTCCTGGAGACGTCTGGACGGTGGGCCAGACAGCCCCGGCCCCGGTGACCAGCGGGAGTCATGGAAACATCGTTCTAAAACAACGGAGCTCTCGCCGCCCGCCAAGTCTTTGACCCCTACCCCGATGCTGTGCAAGGACGCTTAATAATTAATGCAGTTCTGCAAAGTTTGCCAGCTAATAAGACTAAGGACAGCAGGGAGGAAATCATTTACACCAGCCGACGTATCCAGCTACACAAAACAATCCCTGGTTTGATGATTTATTTAGAAGAGGGAAGTAATCTCTGTGTCTGTGTGTGTAACCTGACGCCCCACTGCACAGCCCTCTTATTGAACTAGAGCTACAGGAGCCCAGGAAGTTAGTGTGAGTTATCTTTTAGTTATCTCGGGGTCATCTTTTAGTGTTATGATGATGGTATTATGCCGGAGCTAGTACTTTAGTAACAGAGTGTTATTATGATGGTATTATACCAGGGCTAGCACCAGAGTGTAATGATGGTATTATACCAGGGCTAGTAGCATAGCACCAGAGTGTAATGATGGTATTATACCAGGGCTAGTAGTGTAGCACCAGAGTGTAATGATGGTATTATACCAGGGCTAGCACCAGAGTGTAATGATGGTATTATACCAGGGCTAGTAGTGTAGCACCAGAGTGTAATGATGGTATTATACCAGGGCTAGCACCAGAGTGTAATGATGGTATCATACCAGGGCTAGTAGTGTAGCACCAGAGTGTAATGATGGTATTATACCAGGGCTAGCAGCAGGGAACCAGAGTGTAATGATGGTATTATACCAGGGCTAGCACCAGAGTGTAATGATGGTATTATACCAGGGCTAGCAGCAGGGAACCAGAGTGTAATGATGGTATTATACCAGGGCTAGCACCAGAGTGTAATGATGGTATTATACCAGGGCTAGTAGCAGGGAACCATGACCGCTGGGGAACAACCACCAAAATGTTTAAATAAACAAGAGACAGTGAGGCACTTATTATCTGATCAGGCTCAGACGATTCCAGTGGCCTGCTGACATCTCCAGGTCCCAGCTGGTTCAATGGTCCAGTTTTAACGAGGAACAATTACACTGTTCCGTGTGCGGAACATCCTCACACTATGAAACAAGGACAGAGATGAACACAGTCTCGGAGCCCCCTGCTCCACAGTCAATAACAACACGCTGTGTAAACAGCTACAGTCTATGCAATCATCTGTGCTGTTTGGGCGTGTCGGTGCACAATTGTGTGTGTGTGTACAGTTGTAGGAAATCATGCAGACTTATTTGAACCTTTCTAGAAGGGTATTGGTGGTGTGTTGGTGAATCCTGTTTACAAAACCACCACCTTCTACCAGGATTCTGCAATTGTACACCATAATCCATCATTATCAATCATTATCCAACAGTATTCATCATGGTCATCCATTATTATCATCATGATATACCATCATCCATCATTAACATCTATCAATATCCATCCATCATTATCGTTCGTCATTATCCATCATTACCCATTAGTCATTATCATCCACCAGTATACATTATTAACCATAATTATTCATTCATCATTATCATTCACAGTTAAACATCATCACCCTTAATTATGACCCATCACTATCCATCAGCACCATCATTATCGTCCATGATTATCGATCGTCATCGATCATTATCCATCTATCATTAGCCATCAGCTCAGTAGACATCCACCTCCCACTCAAACGAGGTGTGAAGCAATGTGATTATCCCAATGCAATCACAGTGTAATTACTATAGGTCATCCCAAAGCCTCCACGCCCCCCTCCCATCACCCCCCCCGCCACGTCCTCTCGTCCAACGATGATGTCATTCCTCTCAGTCACTGCAAGCGCATCAATTAATCACCAATTAAAAAACACCACAGAAAAAAATGCATTTGATATGCTTCAGCTTAATGAAGACATTTTGACCAGTCTGGTAAGCCCAATTAATCAGTGAATTAGCGCGTGTGTCCGTGGCGTGGAGCGTGTGTGTGTACGTGTGACCGATGGATCACCGCTGGTGTGGCTGGCTTGGCTATCACCGCCTTTACCTTCCCACTCGCTCATTTATATGACCTCTGCTTTTTACTTTGGGCTTTTATTTTGCAGTGTTTTATTGTTTGCCTGGGACTTTTACGACTGTCCTGTTGCTGTGTGCTTCCCCAGGTGGCTGTGTGAAGAACTACCTGTTTAAATAAAGGTTGGATACAATGAAAAAAGTGTGAGAAAGGCAGGAGGAGATTTATGGGGGAGAGTAAAAGGGGTCAGGATGGGAAGTGGGGCGATCAAGGATGAGGTGTAGGGAGAGAGAGGGAGCCAGACTGAGGGCGATAGAGACTGGGATGAGGGAGAGAGACTGAGGATGCTTATGGAGTTACTGTTTGCTTTGTTCACTTTTACTCCTGTTGTTGTTACTGTGAATGAGGCCACACTGTCCCTAGGGCCAGAGAGTGAGAGAGAGACAGAGAGAGAGAGAGAGAGAGAGAGAGAGAGAGAGAGAGAGAGAGAGAGAGAGAGAGAGACAGAGAGAGAGAGAGAGAGAGAGAGAGAGAGAGAGAGAGAGAGAGAGAGTGTGTGTTTACTCTCTAAGTCTGTGTACGGTCAATCGAAGAGGAGGCGGTTCCTCCTCATCTGAAACAGCGCACAGTGCTCATTGCAAAGTACTGTAGTACTACTGTGGTACTCCCATCACACTACTTCTATTGCTACAATGTCAGAAAGCCAGGCCTGGTTAGCATGTGGCATGTGCTGAAATGCACACGCGTGAACAACATCAACATAATTGCACACCTGTGATCACTGCTTCCTAGAAATGCTCACGCCAGCTAGCTTTTAACCCTAAACAAAAGATCCACTTACACACACACCCAGTCCAAACAGTGGTGTGTTATTGGCTAAACAAAGCCAGCTGCTAACCACTAACCGTCACGTCTCACGTTCACCGATTACCCCAAACAAGCTGAGAACACAGTGAAGGATCATGGGAAACGCCTGAAAGAGAGAAGTGAATGGTGACAATACCAGCAGCCTGTGTGTGACTGTGTGTGTGACTGTGTGTATGTGTGTGTGTGTGTGTGTGTGTGTGTGCGTGCGTGCGCGTGTGTGAGACACAGTGTGTGTGCGCGCGCGCGTGTGTGAGACACAGTGTGTGTGCCAGCCTGAGTGTGTGTGACAGCGCGTGCGAGCGTGCGTGTCACCATGCATGTGCACGGGTGTGCACACTCTCCTGTGCGCTGGGCTGTGGACAGCACTTCTTCAGGAGGCTAATAGAGAACACACAGACGGCTGGCTGTGGTGGGAGACGGAGGGGCTTGGCAGCCAGACGGGTGGAGGAGCGCCTACATCTAATCTGGCCCCGTCTGTCCGCCAGCCTCCTCTCTCTGTCCCCACATGTACCAATGTGATGCTGCCCCGCACGGCCCATTACATGGTACCGTTTTCAGAATGACAAACATATGGAGTGTTTTAATTGGCCAATCCCTCTTGCCAGAGTGTAGCTGGTCTTTTCTGATGAAACCTGGTGGAGAAGAGAGCCAGACACCATCGCTGCAGACCGCTGCCTCGCACCAACCCAGGCTGTCCTTCGGCGAGAACGCATCCCTCCGTCTGTTTGGTGGATTAATAACACCATTAAAGAGAACCCGTGTTCCCCGTTCGTCTGCTGCCAGATCCACTCGCTGGTCACAAACTGTCTCACTGCCTCGGCGGTGACTTACTGTATCTGTCTCTCTAGTCTGTCTCACTGCCTCGGCGGTGACTTACTGTATCTGTCTCTCTAGTCTGTCTCACTGCCTCGGCGGTGACTTACTGTATCTGTCTCTCTAGTCTGTCTCACTGCCTCGGCGGTGACTTACTGTATCTGTCTCTCTAGTCTGTCTCACTGCCTCGGCGGTGACTTACTGTATCTGTCTCTCTAGTCTGTCTCACTGCCTCGGCGCGTCGCCCTATACAGACTCTCTGTTTGGCTCGAGTGCGTTGCTCCCTCTGAATATCTCCCGCCAGCCGGGCAGGAAAAAGACACGACGGGTCCATAGGAAATGTACCGTGCACCCTTGTCCTGTAAGACTGTAAGGACACCCAGTTACAAAGTGGGGGGGGGGGGGGGGAGAAGAAGGGAGAGAAGGCGAGGAAAAAAGAGGAGAGGAGTGGAGGGGAACGGCGAGGGAGGAGAGGGGGAGGAGGGTGTAAGGGAGAGGACAGGAGAGAAGGGGAAGGGGAGAGAGAATGGGGGGGGGGGGGTCCCATCGGAAAGTGGTATCTGAGTTATTATTGCTCTACATGTGTCATGTGTTATCTGCCAGAGCCGCAGCACTTCCACTCATTATTTATATTTAACGTGCGGCACACGGCTCCGCCACAGAGCCCAGTTCCACTATCCGTGTTCCGTTATCAATGTTTCAGAGCGCAGGGTGGAGGACGGGGACCGGTGGGGGGGGGGACGGGGGGCCTGAAGTGGAGGGTCTTATGAAAGTGTAATGGCCTTGTCTGCTTTCATAAAGGCACGGCGTGTTCAGAATTCACACGTGAAAACAAAGACAAATATACTGCGCGCCACAGATGCACACTCATGTACACGACCAGCAACACACACACCACGCATGCGTACACACACTATTCCACAAACACACACACACACACACACGCTCCACAGCACGCACTAAAACAGTCTCTAACACATTGCCAAACCCCCCCCCCCCCCCCCCGACCCAGCACCCGGACCCAAAGCAGAGAGGTCCAGCGGCCGGCGGCCCCTGGGCCCTCCACACAAGGACCCCGCGTCGTCACGGCGACGTGGGGGATGTAGTGGCGGCGCGGAGTGGCGACTCACCCTGCTCCAGAGGGGGAGGCTTGACGCCGGTGGCCTTCATCTTGAGGGCCTCCTTGGCCGACATGTCGCAGCAGGAGCCCTTGTTAGTGTCCTGGTCGCTGTCCGCCTGGTCGCTGTCGCCGTGCCCGCTGTCCCGCAGGCTGGCGCGCTCCGGGTCTTTGAACGTGGAGCTGCTGGGGGCAGACGCAGGGGGGTCAAGGCTATTGCATTTGATTGTATCCCCCCCCCCCCCCCCCCCCCCCGTCATCACTTCACTGGCACCACAGGACGCCGTGCGCTCCCACCTGTGGAGCGGGATTGTTTCCCATGTTATTCTGCTATTCGATGATTCTGTGGCTTCCCATCTTCACACGGTTGAATGTTTTTTAAATGCTTGTTTTTGTGTTTTTTTTTTCATACCACTTGTCGCACTATGAATTGCTGCTGTGAGGATAATAAAGATCTCTCTACTCCACCCTAAGCCCTCTCACGGGCTCAAAGGAAAACCTAAAACCCAGCGGGAAGAAACCTTGAGGAGGAAGGAACAGACTCCTAACCTTGAGCCTCCTTCCAGGGACGCCTAGGAGGATGATAGGGGATGAAGAGGCCGACAGAAGCAGAAAGCGAAGCAGAGACGAGTGTCGAGCCAGAATAAGTTATTTGCTTCTAAATGAATCATGGTGATGGGCCGGTCTGTTTATCAGCACTAAAATGTACTCTGGTATCGCCTGCTTTGTTCTCAGCCTCACCTGTACATCCCTCTGGATTCAAGTGTCTGCTGACGAAATGTAGCAGCAATGCATATGAGTATGCATATTATATGTAAATACAAAGCCTTTCCTCAATTATAACATCTCCTTTCCTTCAGCAAAAGTCTTAACATTATCAGGAACGGAGACATCCCCCTGCTAACCCATAAGTCCTCCGAGCCCACAATCACATGGGGCCGGGAGACGCACCAGAAACAGAAGAAAGATAACAAATAAAACAGCGATAAAGGAATCCCCCGAGCAGCGGGTTTCAGTAGTGCTTAGCAGCACGTTTGACAAAACAGACGATGGGATCTGAGCAGAGCAATACATCTCCATGCAGAGGCACACCACCGCCAGCCGGGGAAGGCCAGGGTGAGTGTGAAGATGGACCACGGCCGCCTGTTTTGAAGTCTTACCTCTGAACAAACTGCTGCCGGCTGCCCATGTAGTTGGACTCAGTGGGAAAGCTGTCCGTCTACGGGAGAGAAAACACATCAATTCAGTGACGGGGAGTCAGAGGGGGAATTATGTCAAGTGGGATGCTGGTGGGACTGATGATTGTTTGTGTGTAAATTTGAAGTTTCACCCCAGCGTAAGGCCCTGAAGAGTCAAGGATAATGATGTAAGGACTTCCATCCCTTAAAAACACCATTTGATCTCTACAATGTGTGGCTGTCATTAGATGAGAAAACATAACCTCTGCCCTTCATCTTTTAAAATAATTTTGAATTATTAATAATAATCGTAATAATTCATACCACACCTTCTATATACACACACTCATCTCACCTTCTATATACACACTATCTAATGTCTATATATAGACCTGCGTAAAAGAGTGTGCTACTATGGGATGCATTCTGTGGCCAGGATGCTCCTGGAGAGGTCAGGCTCGTAACGATGATGAACTGCAATAAAAGAGCTTGTTTGACGTCTGGCCACGGGGGTAAGAGGTGAACTTTAAACTGAAGACTCCCCCCTGGGGCTGAGGGGGGTGGGGGAGGAAGGTAGGGGACCTAGGTGAAAGAGATGTACGCGCTACTGCCCCGGAGCCTGAATAAATCACCGCTCACACTACACCTTGGCTTTGCTTAGCGTACACACATATGTGTAAATATATACACACACATATCAACAACCAAACTCATAGCCATACGCGTGGAATGAGTGTGTTCTACATCTTTCTTCCTGATTGTTTTCTATTTATACTGCTGGAGGAAGTATGACTCTGATATCTGAGTCTCTGGTTCCACTTGGTTTTCAGAAAACAACCACATGTGCACCCAAAACACGGAGGATTCGAGTTGCATAAATCTATACCATAACACACACACACACTTATCTCTCAGATATACTGTCACACTTAGCGGATGTTGAATGGTCATCAATCAAAAACAACACAAACACAGGCACACACACACACACACAGTCCCGTCTACGTTTCATTCAGTCACTCTGCATGTTTCCCTCCATTTCCTCCCCCCTGTTAATCTCTCCTCTCTGTTCTCCTCTTTCTCTGGTCATTAGAGCTCTAGCTTGTCTCTCTGTCCTCCGCCTCACCTCTGCCCTCAGTTCTCCTCCCGCTGTAAACCTCCATCTCTCCCCTCTCTCCTTTCTGTTCCTCTCTTTTGTTCCAGCTCTTATCTCGTTCTCCCCGTCTCTCTCTCTCTCTCTCTCTCTCTCTCTCTCTCTGTCAACTTCTGCTTTCCCACTCACACACACACTCTCTGTTCCACTCTCCCCCCCTTTTGGGAAGCCTCTATCTTCGCTCTTTCGCCCAAAGTTCCTCCCTTTTTGACAAGCTCTTTTCTTCTCTCTCTCTCTCTCTCTCTCTCTCTCTCTCCTTCTCTCTCTCTCTCTCTCTCTCTCTCTCTCTCTCTCTCTCCCCTCTTTGCATTAACCTTTATCTCCTCCCTCTCCCTCCCTCCCTTTGTGTGTCGGCCTGTCTCCCCCTCCTCCCTGTGGGTTATTACCAGGGAATATTAGTCTTTTAATCATGTTAATTAAGATGATGAAAATGCCACTCAGATCCCGAGAGCTCAGAGACACGGGTGGCCCCTCCCCCTCCCCCGCTCCGCCGCCGCCGAGCGTCGCCATGGCGACACCGACACAGAAATAGAAATACAAAAAAAATAATGAAATGGAACAACATAAACAGAAACAAAAAAGGCAGGAGTTCAGTGTGTTAATAATTATCTGGTAGAAAAAACTAAACATCCCACAGGGGCTGTTGGTGTCTTTAATTAGCCTGGTACGGAAATGTAGTGGAGTGTTCTCACGTTCCCGTTACACCACCCAACACCACCACCCTAACCCACGGACACCCGGGGCCGTAGTGAATCAGCACCGTAAACTCAGGCCTCAACCCCACCCCGGTCATGGCCTGCTCACCGCAAGGTGAAGCCACTGGGCTAGTGGGCTCCCACTGCACCGGAGCCACGTTCACCCCACATTGTTATACAGCCTCTGTTATCCAGCCTCTCTGTTATCCAGCCTCTCTGTTATACAGCCTCTCTGTTATACAGCCTCTCTGTTATCCAGCCTCTCTGTTACCCAGCCTCTCTGTTATCCAGCCTCTCTGTTATCCAGCCTCTCTGTTATCCAGCCTCTCTGTTATCCAGCCTCTCTGTTATACAGCCTCTCTGTTATACAGCCTCTCTGTTATACAGCCTCTATGTTATCCAGCCTCTCTGTTATACAGCCTCTCTGTTATACAGCCTCTGTGTTATCCAGCCTCTCTGTTATCCAGCCTCTCTGTTATACAGCCTCTCTGTTATCCAACCTCTCTGTTATCCAGCCTCTCTGTTATCCAGCCTCTCTGTTATCCAACCCCTCTGTTATCCAGCCTCTCTGTTATCCAGCCTCTCTGTTATCCAGCCTCTCTGTTATACAGCCTCTCTGTTATCCAACCTCTCTGTTATCCAGCCTCTCTGTTATCCAACCTCTCTCAGTACGTTTACATGCAGCAAGAAATTCAAATTTCTAATCGTATAAGACATCTTTCGGACTTTTTAAGTGCATGCAAACACCTTAATCCGACCTACTTCGGACATCTCAAAATCGGATAACAACACCTGGATAATTCGTTCATAGTCGGACTTTTAACGGCATGTATACTTTGCAATCGGATCTGAATCGGATTTTGCATTCTGCGCATTCGCAGTGCCATTTTGCACATGCGCAGCGCCACATAGCGTCCAGAGTCAGCCCATGCTCCGGCTGTTAATCCGATTCTCTGAACGGCATGTATACTCGGACAAGTGATCCGGTCTTACGCATGTCATTATCTGATCCGATCAGAAATTCGAATTTCTTGCTGCATGTAAACATACTGTCTGTTATACAGCCTCTCTGTTATACAGCCGCTCTGTTGTACAGCCTCTCTGTTATACAGCCTCTCTGTTATACAGCCTCTCTGTTATACAGCCTCTCTGTTATACAGCCTCTTTGTTGTACAGCCTCTCTGTTATCCAGCCTCTCTGTTATCCAGCCTCTCTGTTATCCAGCCTCACACAAGTAAGGCCGGGAGAGTGAAAAAAAACACAAAGTTCTGTGCAAAATGGACGAACCCCTGAGGGCCTAATAAACGGCGAGACCCATGCCGGTACCAGGAGTCATGCGATGTTGTATCGTCATCACAGCGCTGTGAGCCTTTGTTTTCCCTCTGAAGTCTCCGGCTCCAACCGGCACATGTTCTATTTCTTACTTGGCACCGGATAGCTCTCTCTGTGCGCGACATGACGGCCTGTCGATAACGCACTTCTCTGTCCTCGCTGCAGCGCGGCCGCCAGAGTGTGAAAGAGTTTGTGAATGTCAGGCACACACACACACACACGCACACACACACACACATATACACACACACGCACACACACACACACACACGCACACACACATATACACACACACGCACACACACACACATATACACACACACGCACACACACACATATACACACACACGCACACACACATCTACACACACACGCACACACATATACACACACACATATACACACACACGCACACACACATATACACACACACGCACACACACACACATATACACACGCACGCACACACACACGCACGCACGCACACACACACACGCACACACACACAGACACACACACACACACACACACACACGCACACACACACACACACACATTGACCTTTTGTACTTCCGCCTACATCCTTACCCCCCCACCCTCCTTCAGACCCTCACCATTCAGGCACCAAGGACCAGATAACACAGCACCCACTCACACTATCAAAGCCCAGGGTTCGGACCGCAGAAGGATGTGGGAATGTATTCAGCGTTGAAATAAAAATAAAATAATAACAGCTGGAGTATTGTAAATGAAAGGTGAGCAGCCAAAGCCATCTTTATTCCTTCACCAGTGTTTTTCAATAACGCGCCCCTTCTGTGTCAACGACCTGGGACTCACCCTTGGACGCCATTTTGAATCATCACAGCTTTGAAGGCGCGTACTGTGATGTGGATGAATAGACTGACGGCTGGAGAAGTGTTTCTTTAGCAGAGGCTGCCCATGGCCTTGGAGTGTTAGATGAGCGGTACTGCGCATTTTTATATATAAAGGAAAAATAACACGCAATGACGCAAGCTGAAGCACACAGTTGTGCGTACACCTCACTACAGGTCACAGGGCTCGTATTACTGAATTCCTACATAATGCTACCACTGGTAAAGCTGCATATGTAAAGTAAATAAACATTGAAAGTGAATTAAACAGGGCATTTAGCAGACTCCAAAGCAACGTACAGTCAGTACATTTGTGAGGGTTCTGCATGTGGACAGTTGAAGGAGGAGGCATCAAGGGGATCAAGTATTAAATTACTTATTCATGTATGGTAGAACATTTAACTGAAAACCAGTTAGTAAAAGCACAAAAATGTATTAGTGTATGTGTAGATTTGAAAGAATGTGCTGGACTCAAAGACATTTAACGATATAACGTATAGAAATGATAGAAACATCATTCAGAAATGATATAACATCTGTTTAAAAGTTTCTTTGCTTGCTTGCAATAGGTCAATGTCCACAACATACATGTATCCAGTATATGTTTGTGTGTGTTTGTGTTTTTATCCATGAACACATCACACATTTACAGGCAGACTGCAGAGGAGATGTTTCGGGGATTCAGTATTTCCGTGTGTCTGTATGAGGCCGAGCTGTCGGCAGCAGAGCTTTTAATATTCTGTTCAGTCCAACATCTTGGGCAACCCCCAGGAGTACGCCTGGAAGTTGAACGTTGGGGTAAACACGCTGTGTGTGTGTGTGTGTGTGTCCATATACTGGATCTATTTAAAGGGCCCAGGAGCTTCTGGTCATGGTACGTCAGCTAGCTTCACAAACGCCCAAGCCAATCATGGAACCAACATCTAGATCAACATCATCGCACCTCACAGCAAGTCCATTTGTCTGTTAGCTTGTTGCTATGTTTAGTTTGTTGTCTTCATGGCTGAGCCTGCATGTGTGCTTGTGAGTAGGTGTGTGAGTGCGTGTATACCTGTGAGTCCATATGTGTGTGTATGTCTGAGTGGGTGTGTGAGTGTGTGTATCTGAGTTTATATGTTTGTGTGTGTGAGTGTATGTGTGTGTGTGTGTGTGTGTGTGTGTGTGTGTGTGTGTGTGACAAATTGCAGCATATTGCAGCTTCTCTTTCACACATGATCAGGCGTGTTTGTTTTATGGGTGAGACGGGACAAGCACCACCCCTCCCCATGGGTGTGATCCATGTATTTGTCCTTTGCTGTCCCCTATAAATATATGCTCAGCTTGGAGAAAACACAGCCACTGTAGTGTGTGTGTGTGTGTGTGTGTGTGTGTATGTATGTGCATTTCCTGTATGTGTGTTGGTTTGTGTGCAAGAAAGAGTACAGTCCCATCTCCAGTACAGTCCCTCGACCAAAACAATTACTTAATTTGATATAGTCATCAAGTGGTTGTATTTGAGAAGATGGGAAGAGAGAGAGAGAGAGAGAGAGAGAGAGAGAGAGAGAGAGAGAGAGAGAGAGAGAGAGAGAGAGAGAGAGAGAGAGAGAGAGAGAGAGAGAGAGAGAGAGAGAGAGAGAGAGAGAGAGGAATATAATGGAAGGAGAGTGACTGGGGAGCTGGACCATTTCTTTACAGTCCTAGCAGCTGAGAGGCCGCTAAGACAGAAAGAGCAGGAGGCAGAGTGAGACAGAGTGATACCACTAAAGAAGGGAACACATTCAGACACAAAGAACACACGCACAAGAGTGACGCTACGGCATTACACACTAGAGATACAGAGAGAACGAGGAGGAACCGTAAAATGGCGCAATCAGATGGGAGATCAAATCAATAGCGTCTATTGTAATTTCATGCTATTGATTACCGAGTGTCTGCCAACCTGTTGTAAGTGTCGGCTTCCTTCCGATCAGCCGGTAACTAAATGTCCTCCTGGAGTGATCACAATGATTGATCGCTGGACTTAACTGACTCAATGCAATCAGGACAGTAACATTTGTACCAACTTTACGTTAAGACAACTAGTGTAGTTATATCACAGCAGATACATTACGTTAATATGAATAGTGCAGTAACGTCAGTCACAGCAGATACATTACGTTAATATGAATAGTGTAGTAACGTTAGTCACAACAGATACATTACATTAATATGAATAGTGTAGTAACGTTAGTCACAACAGATACATTACATTAATATGAATAGTGTAGTAATGTCAGTCACAACAGATACATTACATTAATATGAATAGTGTAGTAACGTCAGTCACAACGGATACATTACGTTAATATGAATAGTGTAGTAACGTCAGTCACAACAGATACATTACGTTAATATGAATAGTGTAGTAACATCGGTAACACCAAGTAACAACGGTAACTTTGGGGAGGCAGAGTATTAATCTATGGTGCGCTTCAGCATTGCAGCGCAAAGCAGGATCAGCCTCACTAATCCTTATTGATCGCTAATCTCTTTCACTGGTAATCGCATTGTTCGGTCAACATTTGGAGCCACTGTGGAGGAGGCGCCCTGTGTGTTTTAATAGACACACTGACGTGCACTGACAGACATGTACAGCATATGAAAAACAAAGGTGCAGAGGTGTCCGCTTGGACATGACCTTGAACTGGCAGTGGGTGATGAAGTATGCGCGCAGACACTTGACATACACGCACGTACCACGCGGTCGGGGGGAATCGATGTGTGCGGTAAATATAAACGAGTGAACTCCGAGGGTAAAGATGGTGCTTTATCAGGGACGGTGATTGTGTTTGAGGAGAGGCCCAGTGTTATTGTGTGCTGTTGTTTGTTTACTCGGCTGTTGTTTTTTTCACGCTCCACTGCCCACAAACTTAGAGGATACTTTGTTTTCTAATCACAGCGGTCTCCCTGAAGAACACAAACCTTTCTCGTCTGCTGTTCCTAGCAGCCAGTCCATCATCCGGAAGCCTCGCTGACAAACACGCACATTTCTGCAACGCGTTGTTACGCTGATTAATACACACATCAGGTGATGATATTGATTAAGGCTCATTAAATCCACACCTTCCAGATGCATTTCCAAAAACACATGCCCTGTGCTTCATATCAGAGAAATAGAGGTTGTGTCAGATCAATATTGGGCTACATGTTGTCTTCTCTGTGTTTGTTTCTACTCTCATTACACTCCGGAATCCGGAATCCTGAATCCATGTGAATTTGGAAGGCGCTCCGTTGGGAAGGCGCTGCACTGAGGCGTGTTCCTGGTCTGCTCTGCGTCCCCCTCCCCTGCGTGGGACCCCTAGGGGCAGGCGAGGGGCTTGGTAATGTGTGTGCAAGAAGACACGCTCGTTACAGCGGGCAGATCTCGGTGTGGTTCGCTACGTCGTGAGTCACGTCTCCTCTGAGAGCGAGCCGCTAATCAAGGCGCAAATAGCTCTGTGAAAAAGAGCAAGAGACAAAAGGTGAGATAGAGAAAGTGATCTAATTCCACAATCACAGCTAAAGAGCACACACCGCCTCGCACTCGCTCCTGGGTGGCAACACAAGCTGTGAGACTCGAATGCGACACAAAAATGCCAGTTTGCCAAGTTTAATTTAGCTAATCGTGATGTGTCTTGAAGTCATGTCGAGCCAACCAGAACAGTACTCCTGGCAGCGTGGCGGCGACGCTGGGCGCTGGCCAAGTGTCACTGCCTTAATTGGACAATGTCATAATGTTTCTGCACATCCATCTCAGTCCCGCCTTACTGTGTGCAGAGAAGGAGCTCTGCGGTGGCCTTGAATGTTTCCCCGTATGTTTTTGGCTCAACAAACACAGGAAACTTGAGCACCAGTGTATACTTATGGAGGCATAAACGGGGATCAATTAAGATTATCTCGCTTTTTAAAAGCGCTAGTATTTCAACGACTCAGGGGCAGAAGTGGAGTGCGCACCGTGTGAACTGTAAGCGTGATATATCACAAGACACCGCTGCAGGGTCTCAATAACAGAAAGACGATACTGTGAGAATTCTATATTCCGATCTCTATTCTATATTCCGAATTCTCTATTCCCCCTATCACTGTAGGTGATAGGGGGAATAGAGAAAGAGAGAAGGGGGAGAGGAGTACAGAAGAGATGGGATGGGAAAAGAGAAGAGAAAAGAGGGAAATAAAAGAATGATGGGAGAAAAGAGGAAGGACAGTGAGTAAAAGAGAGATGAGGTAATGGGGGAGAGGCGTGTGGGGGGGTATCAGAAGGTGGAGCGAGAACAGAGCACATCACACTTCAAAGCTGAAATGCTCCAACCTGCCCTGCTAATGCCTCCTTATTATTCCTTTAGAGCTACACAGGCTTCCTCATCACTCGTCTCCGTGACCCCTTCTCTTCCTCCTCCTAACCTCCCCTTCTCACCCTCCTCTTCCTCCTCCTCACTCCATCTCCTCCCCTCCTTTTTCTCATCCTCATGTTCTACCTCTTCCTCAGCCCCCCCTTCCTCCTTACCCCATCCTCCCTCCTCTTCCTCACTCACCTTCTCACCATCCTATTCAGCCTCTTCTCCACCTCACTGTTCTTCATGCCCCTCCTCTTCAACAATCCTAATCATCCTCCTCACCCCACCTCTTCCTCACCCTGCTCCTCACACCCACCAGTTATTCCAGCTCACCCACTCTCCATCCTTTTTTTTCCTCATCCTCACCCCTCTTCTATCTCCTACCTCCTCCTCTTCTCCCCCCTCTTGCTCATCCTCACCCTACTCATCATCCTCCTTCTCTACCTCCACCCCCTCCTGCTCCTCCTCCACCTTCTCTAAAACTACCCACACTGTGCACTTGGGCCCTGGCCTTTGGTATTATTGAAAACGCACTTGAGATGCACTGAGAAAAGGTTGAATCGCAGGTTGATGAGAGCCAAGCACTGTGCAAACTCTTTATTTAAATTACAACCTCATTACTTTGAAAAATTCAAGCTATATTTTCAATATTTCCAGAAACCAAATCCCAGATGAGTGGGATGATGCCACCATGTTTGAGGTAGTGCGGTGATGAACACCAAATGACCAAGCGCACAGCCCTGAGGTGGGGGAGCCAATCACTGCAGACATGTGATATTAGTGTGGAAACAACACAACATTACACTTTGGAAGCAGAGCTGGGTTATCCATGTGTCTTTATCAGAGTGAAATACCGTTAAACTGTTCATTATCATTATATTTTCAATATTTCCTGAAACCAAATCCCAGATGAGTGGGATGACAGAGTGAAACACATTTAAATTGCAGGGCTTGAAGATTTTTTATTTATTTACCTTGTGGTCTTCATTCGTTTTTTAGACATGGGAAGGAAATTAGTTCTCTGCATTTGACCCATCCTATTGTACATAGGAGCAGTGGGCTGCTATGATCAGCGCCCCGGGAGCAAGTTGGGGTTCAGGGTTTTGCTCAAGGAGACTTCGACATGCAGACAGTTTTGGAAGTGGGGATCGAACCGCCGACCCTATGGTTATTGGACGACCCGCTCTGTCCACTGAGCTACTGCCGCCCCCCAGATCGAGTGGGTATGTGGGTGTCAGTCAGTCATTTTCTAAACCGCTTATCCTTTAGAGGGTCGCGGGGGGCTGGAGCCAATCCCAGCTACAACGGGCGAGAGGCGGGGTACACCCTGGACAGGTCGCCAGCCTATCACAGGGCTAACATATAGCATACACATATAGCATATAGCACATATAACATATATATATAGCACATATAACATATAGCATACACAATTAATTAATTAACCTAATCCCCATGTTTTTGGTCTGTGGGAGGAAGCTGGAGTACCCGAAGAGAACCCACGCAAGCACGGGGAGAACATGCAAACTCCACACAGAAAGGTCCCAGGTGGATTCGAACCCAGAACCCTCTTGCTATGAGGTGACAGTGCTAACCACTGCACCACCATGCCGCCTGGTATGTGGGTGTGTGTTTGTTAAATTGCTTGTATCATCTAGTTGTATGTACTGCACACATCTGTCAAAACGTATTAATTTATTACTAAACATATTTGAAGAAACTGCAGGGTTAAGTCAAACTGTTCATTATCAATTAGACTTTATCAGAGTCAAACCGTACAACTGTGAAACAGTGCTGAACTGTTCATTATCAAATGGCCTTTGTCAGAGTCAAACACTATTAAAACAGTTCATTGTAAACTCAGCAATAAATTGAGCCACAAAATGGCATATAAGAGGGATATAATGAGAATGACCTTTTATTAGATTTTCTCACACACATACGAGGGACATGCACACAGAAGGATTTCTCTAGAGCATGTCTTTCATTCTTTACTTGAACATATATATGATGCCTACATGTAAAATTTGTAAAAAAACGAATTCCTGTCCAAACACGTGATTTCCTAATGTCATTATTTACACAAGAATTATGTTATTAACCAACACAACAACAAACAACTTCAACTCCATTAGATAGTGGACTACGGAGTGAATAAATAGAAAGATTATCACGCTGTTTGTGGCTATTTGGATACTGTTATACTCCCTTGTCCTATATGCTATGTGCACTGTCATTAGTATGCATTATTCACACACAGCGAGGAGAAAGTTCTAGTTTCTCGCTGCTTTCTATGTTAATGTGGCCAAGACTTGTGGAACCAGGGACGGGAAGAGGTATACTGTGTGCACAACATTTGCTTCAAATATAAATAATGTTAAAGAATCTGGAGGAAATGAACTCCTGGGAAGAACCTGGGTCCATCAGCGGTCAGTGAGCCCATGTTAAAACACAGGACCCATGTATTCAAATAGACCTAATGAGACGGTGCCCACTTATTTAACTGCTTATTAACACCTTTCATCAAACTGATCTAGTTATCTAAAAAGTGCCACAACTACATGTGGACACACAATTTTTTGTGGTCTGTTTCTTTGCTGCTTTGCATAAGACTATACACAATTGTCCATGGTTGTTTTGAGTAGCAGTTTTTCCCCGGTATGTACTCATACTGAAAATCAAGATCTAAGCGGGCTTGTGCGTTCATTTACAATTCACAGTACATACATATGTCTATACTGTCTATGTGAGACGTGTGTGTTTTTGAAGGTAGTTGTCTTTTATATAATAACTCTCTGGCAGGTCTGACCATTGCTGGTCCCACAAAACAGACAACAAAATTTCAGTTTCACTTCCTTTCATGTAATTCGTTTCAACCAATCATATGAATACAGGCAGAGATATGTAGTGTCTGTAAAGTGTATGTTTTTGTTTTTGGCCCAGATAATGTGTGGTTTTATCCCCCAAGCATGAACAAAGTAAGACGGCTTGAACCAGGAATCAAGACCGCTGCCTACTGCTAATAGGAACATGTGAATCACATATAGAATCAAAGTAATGCATCCAGTCACATATTAACATGTTTAGCATCTCTACTACTGCGCCGTAGCACCATAGCAACGACCTCTGAGATGACAAGGACAGGTGGATATCAATGCAGGGATGAGGGACAAGAGCAAAAAACCAATCCATGATGTGGAATGAGTGCTCTTATATGTATGCCTCTGAAACTGTATGTATAGAAATAGAAAGAACCCAGTAATCAAGGTCTTAGGGTAGCCGTTAGCTCTGGTTAGCTTACCTGGCAATGAACCCATGAACCTATGACCTAAGGAGCTACCTCCCTTAGGAGTCAATGAAGCTAATTGCAAGGTATCAGTAACTCTTGAGATAGTGCTACCTCACTGGAAGATTATTTCAGAAGGAACTTTCCAACTTTCCAGTTGGTAAAGAGATTATTGAAGTCCTTGCCTGCTGTCAAAACACACCAATGAGAACCAGGGTTTCATGATGGAAAAAAAAAAAGAGAGAGGGAGTGATTCTTTATTTTCAACAACCAGCCAAACAGAACAAGGTGCAACATGTTTTCAGGGTGAAAACATTCCAATGAGAGACAATGTTACTTGTTCAATTCATCAATGAGAATGGATGTTTTATTAATTAAAAGAGGCCAATGAGAGCAAGTTTTTAATGATTAAAAAATAATGACCATCTAGAGGAACCATTTCGTGATTTAAAAGAAACTGACTGCTGGGCGAGAATGTTTCATGATTTAAACAACCCACAAATGAGAGGGTGTGTCATGATCGAAGGGAGAAGATCCTGGGCTAAACACATGAAAGGAAAAACAATATTTCCACCTGAAATCCTCCGTTCCACAGATTAAAGGATTCCAGAATATACCCCAGAACAGCCCAGGACAGCACACACACACACACACACACACAGATACATTGTAGAATGCTCACTCACACACACACACAGAAACACACTACATTACACACACACACACACACACACAGAAACACACTACATTACACACACACACACACACACAGACACTACATCACACACATGCACACACACACACACAAACACCCACAGACACTACATCACACACACACACACACACACACACACACACACACTGCTTCTCTGTTCAAGGTGGAAGGATAAAGTCAGTGATTCTCCAAGGTGACCTTGACAGCGTGCTGGGTCAACGGGGATGTCGGGGGGCTTGAGCAGGAGGAGGAGGAGGGGAGCGAGGGAAACAGGGAGATTCAGGGAACAAAAGAAGTGGGGAAAGGGGGGGCTTTGAGAAAACGCAATGTGTCTTTGATGCATCCAACCCGAGAGCTGTGTGTCAGTCCAGCTTTAGCTTCCATCAGCCAGGCTGCAGAGGAAACAATCAGCCCTAATCTGGAGCTCTGACCCCAGCTGACCCTCCCCTCCCAGCCCCTCAGAGACACTCCACCAGCCTCGCTCTCTTTAACAGCCCCCCCTCCCCCATAGTTCATTTGATTGGTTACTCCCTGGGCTCTCCTCATGTCTCTCCCACCTGGGAGTACATCATCCCAGTGTGTCGACTCGACCTCCGAGAGGACCTCTGAGAGGACATGAAAGCAACTGGAGAGGGGAGGGGGGGGAGGGAAGGGTCCATTTCATCCCAGGCCAACGTGGAAATATGAGGAGCCAATGAGAGAAATATACATGGAAGGGGAGAAGAGGAGAGCAGAGCCGCAACAGAAGAGACGAAAGGCGAGAGAATGGGAGAGAGATGACAGGAGCCATAGCGGTGGGGGAGCGATGAGGAGAAGGCCAGAGGAGGGGACAGAAGGAGGCGCTCAGGAGACGGCGGTGCGGGGAGGAGAGGACAGAGCGTCTCCATCCATCAGGCGTGTCACGGCGGGGGGTATAAATACCAGGGTGTTGTCCGGAGTGATCATGGATCCGACGGCTCCACGCCGCTGCTTTATTTATTAAGAGCGCTGGCGGATCAATAGGCCCTGGTGACAGGATCATCTGGTGAAGTAACATGAGCTATCGCTACGCTCATCTGAGATGACACCCACATAACGCCATGGAAACAGACCGGGGGGGGGGGGGGGGGGGGGGGGGAGAGAGAGAGAGAGAGAGAGAGAGAGAGAGAGAGAGAGAGAGAGAGAGAGAGAGATTGAGAGAGAGAGAGAGAGAGAGAGAGTGAGAGAGTGGGGGGAAAGAAACAATCGGGAGGGAGGGGGAGGAGCAATGTAAAATGAGAGAGGTGGAGAGGAAAAAGGAAGGAGCGGGAGGGAGAGCGCGAGACAGAGAGAGAGAGAGAGAGAGAGAGAGAGAGAGAGAGAGAGGGGGGGAGGGAGAAAAAGGAGGAGAAGGAGAGAGGGAAATAGAAATGCATCTGTACCAAACAGATCTGGGATCAATAGAGTTGAGTGGTGAGCTGATTGATTCGATTGTAAAAAGGTTTTCAAATTTGACTTCACTCCAAGACATGAAACCAGCGGGGGGGGGGGGTCCTTTAGACAGTGTGTTTAGACAGAGGAGAAGATCTCACCTCCATCTCACCCTCCCCCCCCCCCCACACACACACACCTCTGCTCCCCTCACCCCATCAGGAGGGTCTACATACTGGGCCTGTCCACTCCATGTTCTACAGACCACGCCCCTCCATGTTCTACAGACTGGGCCCCTCCATGTTCTACAGACCACGCCCCTCCATGTTCTACAGACCACGCCCCTCCATGTTCTACAGACCACGCCCCTTCATGTTCTACAGACCACGCCCCTCCATGTTCTACAGACCGGGCCCCTCCATGTTCTACAGACCACGCCCCTCCATGTTCTACAGATCACGCCCCTTCATGTTCTACAGACCACGCCCCTCCATGTTCTACAGACCGGGCCCTTTCATGTTGTACAGACCACGCCCCTTCATGTTCTACAGACCACGCCCCTCCATGTTATACAGACCACGCCCCTCCATGTTCTACAGACCGGGTCCCTCCATGTTCTTCAGACCACGCCCCTCCATGTTCTACAGACCACGCCGCTCCATGTTCTACAGACCACGCCGCTCCATGTTCTACAGACCACACCCCTTCATGTTCTACAGACCACGCCCCTCCATGTTCTACAGACTGGGCCAGACCACTTCACGTTCTACAGATCGGGCCCCTTCATGTTCTACAGACCACGCCCCTCCATGTTCTACAGATCACGTCCCTTCATGTTCTACAGACCACGCCCCTCCATGTTCTACAGACCACGCCCCTCCATGTTCTACAGACCACACCCCTTTATGTTCTACAGATCGGGCCCCTCCATGTTCTACAGACCACGCCCCTTCATGTTCTACAGACAGGGTCCCTCCATGTTCTACAGACCACGCCCCTCCATGTTCTACAGACCACGCCCCTTCATGTTCTACAGACCGGGCCAGACCACTTCATGTTGTGCTCCATCAACACGTATTTTTGTTCCACACACACGTACACGGGCCTGAAGACACACACAGACACACACACACGCACCGAGAGACAGACGCACGGACACACCTACCTACACCCACATACACACACTAACACACACACACACACACGGTCACACCAAGACAGACACACACACCTACCTACACACACACACACACACACACACACACACACACATAAACACATCCAGTATTGGCAGAACACTCGTTTAACAGAAGGCTGAAATGTCATTTCCGTATCGACGGTCTGCTGAGTTCGTGGGCCGACTCTCAACCAAAACACAAAGCCAGGATGTGGAATGATTTCGGATTGACGATTGATCAATCCCCATCGCTCAATGAACAGGGTGTGTAAGACATTTCCAATTATTTCATTTACTTTAGTCATTATAGTACTGCAGGATGCCTTGAAAGACTGAGTCTCGAAAAGAGAGGGAACAAGATCGAGATAGAGACAGAGAGTGAGAGATAGAGAGTGAGAGATAGAGAGAGAGAGAGAGCGAGAGGGATAGCGAGAGACATAGAGGGAGAGAGAAAGAAAGAGAAAGAGAGAGGGAGAGAGAAAGGGCAATAGATGAAGACAAGAAGTGACAGAGCGAGAGAAAGTGAGAGAGTACTGGATGGAGGACAAGAACATTATTTCTCATGTACTAATGAGAAATGAGGTGAGAGGAAACTCACATTACTTATTGCCTTGGCTCAGCACTGGTGTGTGTGTGTGTGTGTGTGCTGCATGTGTGTTCGTGTGTGTGTGTGAGAGGTGGAGGGTGTGTGCAAGTGCTGTGTGTGCGTGTGTGTGTGTGTGTTTGTGTGTGTGCGTGTGTGTGCTGTGTGTGTATGTTGTAGTCAAGGTCAGGTAGGTAGCAAGCGGAAACTCTCAGGTTGGACCAGTGCCAGCAGCTCGCCATGCGGCCTCCATTTTGTTTGACTTTGGAAGTATATCTGATTTACAGCCGAGAGATGACCGCCAGCAGCCTCACTCTACTCGACCCCCACCTCCCCTGTCTCCCCCCCGTGGGGTGACAGCAGAGCCAGCACCCCAGGAGAGACATACAGGAGGCCCTGGGGCCCATTCAGAACTCAGGGTGGAAAACGCTTCAACAGACGTGCACACACACACACACACTGGGCCCTAAGCACACTGTGACCACACGCACACACACACTCACTGTACATACATATATATATATATATATATATATATATATATATATATATATATATATATATATATATACTATATACATATATATACTAAACACACTGTGAGCGCGCACACACACACACACACACAGACTGAATGCATGCTTTGAGTCTAATTTAAGTGGTCATGTTCCCTCCATAGAAGAAGTGAATGCATGAGGTCAGAGGTCAACCTGTGGTTCCACATGGGCCAGAACACACTGATCTACTGTTGTTGGCTCATTAAATATGAAACACACTAGTAGACACACACACACACACACACACACACACACACAAATATCACAGGCTGGATGTCAGTCAGTCTGTCTGTATCATTATCTGTCCGTCTGCTTGCCTCATCGTTTGTCTCACTGTCTGTCTCTCTGTCCGTGTATTAGTCCTGTCTGTATGTCTGTGTCTCCTTTTTGTCTGTCTGTCTGTATGTCTCTCTGTGCATCCATACTGTCTGTCTGTGAATCCATCCTGTCTCTCTGTATGTGAATCTATCCGGCCTGTCTGTCTGCCTGTGAATCCATCCTGTCTCTCTGTATGTCTGTGAATCTATCCGGCCTGTCTGTCTGTGAATCCATCCTGTCTCTCTGTATGTCTGTGAATCCATCCTGTATGTCTGTCTGTCTGTGTATTTGTCATGTCTGTCAGTCTGTGAATCCATTCTGTCTGTCTGTATGTGTATCCATCCTGTCTGTCTGTCTGTATGTGTATCCATCCTGTCTGTCTGTCTGTGTATCCGTCCTGTCTGTCTGTCTGTCTGTCTGTGTATCCGTCCTGTCTGTCCATGTGTTTCCATGCTTACCACCATCACCAGAGCAGCTTGACTGCAGTCTGTGAGCCAGCAAGGGGAGGATGTTAGTATGGCCTCAGTCTACATGCCTCGCGCTTCATTATTCACCAGGGTTACTCAGCTACTAACAGCGTGTGATAAAACATTTACTTACACCGCTACCGCCGATTTCCCCCAAAACAACCACTCATCCTTCCGTCTCCGCCCTCGCCGCTCTGCCCTGCAAACGGGCTTTTAATTGTGTAATTATTTAAAGGAGAACTCTGATTTCCCCTTAAAGTCTGTTAGAACAGAAAGCAGAGCGAGTGGGTGGGTGGAGCTCAGACTCTTTTAGAGAAACCACTTCTTACACACAGTAGCTCTCCTGTTCCACGGCTTCTGCTTATAGCAAACACAAGCATCTATTAAATATCGTCACCAAAAATAAGCAACGTCTCAAACCAAATATTAAATGTCATAACAATATCACAGCAGATGTTCATGGTCAACAATCATGACCATCTGATCAATCACAATATATACACATACATACAGCCATGTCTGCACTCAAGTAAGACAAGAAAAGCATTTTGCATGAAATTGGATTCTCATTGGGATGAAGAGTTAATTTATTCTGGAGTTTGAGGGGTCTAAACCCCTCCCCTACATGGTGTGCTCGCTCTATGTGTGAGTGTGTATGTGCGTTCCTGCACGTACGTGAGTGTGTGTGTGAGTGTGTTGTTAACTACTATAAGTTATTCATGGGATGGGAGGCAAATATAGATACATGTTGTTCATGGCTGCTACACCATCAAACACACACCCACACACACACACGCACTCGTGTACGCTTACTGACACAAACACACACGCATGACTGATACCTGCAGCCACATATGGACGCATACATTCCCTAGCACCCGCATAACGACACACACATATATATGACATTAACCCACGCCACCACTCCCCAGCTACAGAACCCAGCCTGTCTCGACTTCCCCCTCAAACGTTGATCATATGGGCTTAGGGTAGATAAAATAAACCTGAGTATTAATAATTCACCATGTCAGCATGTAGCGTTGTGTGTACAGCAGCACGAGCTGCCCTGACCTAGTACATCCCTGCACACTGGAGCCTCCTTAAGGGTACCGTTTAAAGCATGGGGAACCAACACAGAGGACACAGACTCTAAAGAACACACCTCCCCGAACCAGCTACCGCTCTTTATAAACTGCTGGTTAGTTTGTTCATCCAGCGCACAGAAGTCTGGCTTACAGAGAGGCTTAGAGAGAGAGAGAGAGAGAGAGAGAGAGAGAGAGAGAGAGAGAGAGAGAGAGAGAGAGAGAGTGAGAGAGAGGGAGGAAGAGAGGGAAAGATAGAGAGAAAGAAAGGGAGAGAGAGAGAGACAGAAACAGAGGGAGAAAGATAGAGAGGGAGACAGAGGGAGGGAGAGAGACACAAACAGAGAGAGAGAGAGAAAGAGAGAGAGAGGGGTGAAATTAAATAGAGAGTGTTTTTCAATTCTCTGGCTCAATGGTGATTGAAGTGTTGGGTTTCAATAGAAAATACAGCAAGAAACAAGCTTCAGAGGAAATTGTGTGAGTGTGAATGTGTGTATGTGTCAGAGAAGAGGGTTTAGGTGTGTGTCAGACAGTGTGTGTGTGTGTCAGATATGAGGGTGTATAGTGTGTGTAGTGTGTGTGCATGTCAGAGGGCAGAGTGTAAAGTGTGTGCGTGTGTCTGAGAGAGGAAGGTGTAAAGTGTGTGTGTGTGGGGGTCAGCGGAGGACTATTGCGTGATTCGGATGAATACAAGATTGTCCCCCGCGTAAAAGACCACCAGAGAGAGGGCTGGAATACACAATGTCTCATACATACACACTGTTTCTGCACTGACTCACACACACATGCACAGACACATTCTGTTTCTGATCTGACTCACACACGCAAAAAAAAAACCCACACACACACACACTAACACTCACACGCGTTTATTCCTCCAATCCCCACTCTCACACACACACACACTTCCTCACATGCATGGGGGCGGCAGTAGCTCAGTGGGTAGAGCGGGTGGACAGAGCGGGTCGTCCTCTAACCAGAGGGTCGGCGGTTCGATCCCCTTGATCCCCCTCCTCCTCCAACTGTCCACATGTCGAACCCCACAAATGTACGGATCGTACGTCGCTTCGGACAAAAGCGTCTGCTAAATGCCCCTTTACCCTTTACATGCAGAAACACACATCCACTGACACCCCCCCCCCCCCCACACACACACACACACACACACACTAAACCTAAAGATTGAAAAAGTGCACAAGCCCCTAAACTCCCAACACACACCACCACACAAAACAACACTCTCTATACCCCCCCCCCCCCCCCCCCCCACCACTCACACACACACACACACACACACACACAAGCACTTCAATCACAGACAATATGCAGCTTAACCCTCTTCCCTCCATTCATCCTCATTTTAAACCCTCAATGGGGGTATTACACCACAGCATAATGCAGGCAACACACACACACACACACACACAGACACAGTACACCTACACTCCTTGTGGAGGAAGAGTGCATTGTGTGAGCAGATCCTGCAGACCTCTGAATGACACTCCTAATGTATATTTAATGAGGAAACAGAGGAGGCGGTGGTCTCGTAGCATCAAACAGCGGGAGCTCCTGTCACTCCATTCAGAAAGAACACGCTCTGGCTCGGTCACATGGTGCCCTCCTCTCCTCCTCCTCCCCTCCTCCACGCTCCTCCTGGTCCTCACCTCTCTCTTCTCACCTCTGGTCCCCCCTCCCCCCGGCCCCCGTCGGGTCTCAGTATCACCCCTGTAACGCTGTAACCATTACAGGGGGGCGTCCCTCCCCCGCTGCGAGAGAGGAGTGTTTAATGTTTTAATCATAGCAGTTCCACCGCAAATCAAATTACAACACTAATTATTAAACTAACACAAGATATGATCATTTCTGCCTCATTAAAGATATGTTTACTCTGCGTTGGGGCGTGAGCGTGGGATGGGTGGGGGGGGACATGTGAATACAAGATCAAAGGTCCTAGCATGACACAGTGGCCTCCTGGTGTTCTGACCAAATCCTCTGTGACGTTCCCGGCAGTCAGACTCCGGAGAGGCTTCCTGGAATCCCTTCGTCCAGGAGGATTTCAGCTCGGCGTGGATTGGCTGCGGGCTTGATTCCTCACTAAGTCACAGCCTCGTCGCCTCCAGAGGAATTACACATTATTACGCTGGACGATCTGCTGTGGGAGCGCGTGGCGCCGTCGGAGCGGCTAATGAAGGCCAGACCTCCGCTGGATCTGGTGGAACGGACGGAGACGGACACCGGCAGATACACAGATACACTGCTCCACTCTCCCTGGCACTGCATTAACTCTATCAGCTGCTCCTCTCTGTCACTCCTCCTTCCTATCACTCTGCTCTCCCCTTCACTCTATCCCACTCAATCTCACCCTTCTCACATGACTCACTTCAATTCCATTCAATTCTAAGGGCTTTATTGGCTTGAGACATACATTTACACAGACAAAGCATGTAGAATGTAAAATGATCCACTTAATATATATGAAATACTGAAGAATAAAATGCTAAATCTATATCTTTCCCTCTACCTACCACTCTATTCTCTCTATCACTCCTTCCCTATCAATCTCCTTCTCCCTCTCCTTATCTCCTCCCTAGCCCCCCATCGCTCCTTCTAGCTCTATCACTTTCTTCTCTATCAATCTATTCTCTCTCTTTCCGCTCTTCCCTACCACTATATCATATCATCTGAGCTAAAGTTCCAGGTAGTGTTTGAGTGTGTGTGTGTGTGTGTGTGTGTGTGTGGGTCTGTGTTCTGTTATAAAACATCATGAGGAACTCAGATCTAGCGTTGTTTCTATCCAAGGCCTGAGCGACCAGAGCAGCCCTGAAATGTCCTTGTAGGAAGAAGGCAGAGCTGATGTGGTCACGCTGTTGTCATCTATTTATTTATTCTCCTCCTTCTTCCCGACCAGAGCCCAGCGACTTGTAGACAGCAGATAGGGCAGAGATCGATGGAAAGGGAATTCTGCCCCCGCTCCTGACATGCACTCCATCCCTAGATTCAGATCCTTCTCAGCTTACATACCTCGGTCCCAGAGAGATGGACAGATACAGAAATAGAGAGGGAGGGAGAGGGGGAGGGAGGGACGGAGAACGGAGAGGTAGAGATGGAGAGGGATTGAAAGGAAGAGGAGAAAGGCGAATGGGAGCAGAGAAAAAAAAAAAAAAAAGAGAGAGAGTGAGGAGAGAGAGAACAGGGAGAGAGACAGAGGGGGTCAGCGCAAGAGAGATGGAGAGACAGAGACGGAGAGATGGAGAGCGAGGGACCAAAGGGAGAAAGAGGATATGGTTGTGTTCGTATTAAGGGGAAACCGGATGCCGGCAGCCATCTCCCAGTACACAGGTTGTGTTGAATAATACAGCGAGTAGCGGCGCAGCGCCGCGTGTTGGAGCAGTCCTGTAAACAAACACACCGGGAACACGGCGTCCGGTTTCCCCAAGCCACCCGCTGCAAGGGAGCCAACCGACACGCCGCTGCTCCGTGCAGGAAGTGTGTCGCGGGGAGGATGGAACCTCAATTAGTCAGCTGCCCTGATTGGACAGGCCCCCTAACGGTCTGTGCATTGACCTTTGCCCTATGCATCTGGCGAATAATGAGCAGGAGTGGAGCAGAGGGGAGGCGGGGGGGGGGGGAGTGTTCCCTGGTGAGAACACGTCACTTCTGATCACAGTCATGCACACCAACCCCCCTCTCCCCCACAGAAACACACGCACAGACACACACACACACACACACAAACAAAACACACTTACTCACCCACACACACACCCCCGTGGCCAGAAGAGAATGCTGGGTGGAGTAGGGGAGAACAGTACTCCCTTGGCTGGATAAACTAACAACCACACAGCTATCTGTGGTCACGTACTAACCCCAACAACCACACAGCTATCTGTGGTCAGGTACTAACCCCAACAACCACACAGCTATCTCTGGTCAGGTACTAACCCCAACAACCACACAGCTATCTGTGGTCAGGTACTAACCCCAACAACCACACAGCTATCTGTGGTCAGGTACTAACCCCAACAACCACACAGCTATCTGTGGTCAGGTACTAACCCCAACAACCACACAGCTATCTGTGGTCAGGTACTAACCCCAACAACCACACAGCTATCTGTGGTCAGGTACTAACCCCAACAACATAGCTATCTGTGGTCAGGTACTAACCCCAACAACCACACAGCTATCTGTGGTCAGGTACTAACCCCAACAACCACACAGCTATCTGTGGTCAGGTACTAACCCCAACAACAACACAGCTATCTGTGGTCAGGTACTAACCCCAACAACCACACAGCTATCTGTGGTCAGGTACTAACCCCAACAACCACACAGCTATCTGTGGTCAGGTACTAACCCCAACAACCACACAGCTATCTGTGGTCAGGTACTAACCCCAACAACATAGCTATCTGTGGTCAGGTACTAACCCCAACAACCACACAGCTATCTGTGGTCAGGTACTAACCCCAACAACACAGCTATCTGTGGTCAGGTACTAACCCCAACAACCACACACCTATCTGTGGTCAGGTACTAACCCCAACAACCACACAGCTATCTGTGGTCAGGTACTAACACCAAATCACAGACAGCACCACATCATCATCATCACTATTGTTATTCAGAGGAACAGATCACACCTAACTGGTTCAAAATGGTCCTGTGCTGCTCAACAGACAGACAGACATACTTTAATGATCCCTGAGGGAAATTGCATAAACACAACACATACTGATGTACTCGTTGACACACACTGACACGCATACTGACACAGACGCATGCGCACATGTACACACACACACACACTGTACACTGTGATGTTATGCTTGTAGTGCAGTTCTAGACTTCATCTCAGTGAGCCAATGACCTTTCCCACAAAGATGCTCCCAAAGAGGGCCCACGCCTAGGCATGTTCGTAAAAGGCTGATAATATTCATGTCAAAATAGCCAACTTGAAATAAAAGGCTTAGTTGCCATTTTGTGGGTTTTTGCTACCTATGGCTTTATATTGGTTCGTTAAGAAGCGGGCTTAATCCGCCTTCGACACAACAGACTTTAAATGGGCTTAGTGCCACAAAGACACAGACGTCGTCACGTTCCAGACTTATACCCCTAAGTACTCCGTGCAAAGAGCTATTAAATGACCATGAAAAGAGAAGCACAACCTGCTAATCTCAATAAATTAAATCCTCCAAGACCAAGACAAGGCCACCCGCACTCAGCTCAGGTAGGGCGGAAAATCTTACAATACCACTAATTAAAAAACTGAATCCAGAATATATACATATATGTACACTGATTGGACTACTCGAAAACAACTTGAGTTGAGAAATCAAAGACTCCATACTGAATCTAAACAAGTGTGTGGTTAATTATTAACGGAAGACAGCAGGTTTCTATTTATTGCGATTTGCAATTCATGAGTTATCAAGGTCTACGTGAATGTGTGGACTCCCAAGTGAAGCTGGGCAGAGATAATATGATACATGAAGCAAAGCCCCCGGTACCTTATTGATTAAGTTCTTTCATTAGATTCAGCGCAGTGCAGTTTATTTTTAACCACAAAAAGGTAATTATTTGGTCATGACATGAAAAGATAATCTGTTCCCTTCCGAGGGAGAGGTCGTCGGTTCATAACCACATGTCAAGACCTCTGAGCTTGCACTCCAGACACTCCTGTCAATAAAACATTGCCTAAAAAGAGGTGAATCAGCACTATTTCTTTATAGAGCAAAGGAATACAGAGAATGGTATGATGCAAACTGAATGGTAATGGTGTTGTTTTAGGCCCTACATCATCCTCTGATTGGCTGGGGTTTCACGGTGCCACAGACATCCTAATCCTTCCATGAGTTTTAGCTCACCTCCCTCACCTTCTCCTTATGACTGCCCTACCTCCTCAATGTTCCTCCATATGCTGCTCATTACACTTGTAAGATTGTGCACGTAACAGAACAGCGTTGCATCATGAATATTCCTCGCCTGAACAAAGCAGCAGTGCAGAATGAGACATGACATGGTGGGGGTGGTGGTGCTGAAACACAGTGAGTGACAGCTGTTCATCTACGTGTCTTACCTGGATGATGGACATGCGGTTGGCGGGCGTTTCCGTGGTGCTGGTGACAGGGCCGGTGAAGCTGGTGTGACACCCCACGTGCCCCTGGGGTACGCTGAGGTTGTTGGCGGTGGGCTTGAGGTACATGACCTCTGACCTGGGGGAGCTGAGTGGAAGGCGGGTCTGGTAGTCGAAATACATGGGGGAGGTGGCGAGGGAGGGGCTGCTCACCACGTTCATCACGTTCATGGCGTCCCGCTCCTCCACCTCGCTCTGCACCAGCATGATGTCGTTCTTGTTGATCTTCTTCTTCTTGCCCTTCCCCAGCTGCGGGTGCGAGTACTCGGCGATGCGGCAGTTGTACGTGCGTATCTCTTTGTTTTCCCGCTTGCACTTGATGGCGATGGTGACCATGGCGGCCAGCAGCATAATGGAGATGATGCTGAGTGTGACGATGAGCGGCAGCGACATGTCCCAGTTGCTGTTCTCCTCGTTGATCTGCGGCTCTCCTCCCGGGACCGGCCCGTTGTAGGCCTTGACGATGAGGCGGGCGGCGGCCGTCAGCGTGGGCTTGCCGTGGTCCATGACCCGGATGATCAGCTCCACCACGGGGTTCACGTCCTCCCAGAAGGGGTGTGCGGTCCGCACCTCGCCCGTCACCGGGTCCATCTCAAACAGGTGGTCCTCGTTGCCGTCGGAGATCTCGTAGGTGAGCCGCCCGCTCTCGCCGTAGTCGTTGTCCACCGCCCTCACCGTGGTCACGATGTAGCCCACGCCCACGTTGCGCGGCACGTGGATCTCGGCCGTGTCGTTCTGGAGCAGCGGCAGGACGATGACGGGGATGTTGTCGTTGACGTCCAGCACGGTGATGCGCACGGAGGTGTTGCTCTCCAGGTGCGGCGAGCCGGCGTCCTTCGCCAGCACTTTGAAGTCAAAGTACTTGATCTGCTCGTAGTTGAAGGAGCGCACCGCGTAGATGGCCCCGTTGGCGGCGTTGACATTGACGTAGGTGTTGACGTCACCGCCGCTCACATTGGAGTTGATAATGCTGTAGTACACCGTGCCGTTCTGGCCCAGGTCGGGGTCGTGAGCTAGAACCGAGCCCAGGTACTCCCCGGGGATGTTGTTCTCCGGGATCTGCAGCAGGTACACCACCTTGGTGAAGCGGGGCACGTTGTCATTCTCGTCCAGGATCTTCACGGTGAAGGACTTGGTGGAGTTCAGAGGAGGGATGCCGTTGTCTTTGGCCACGATGGTGACGTTGTACTCATCCTGGACCTCGCGGTCCAGGGGTCGGTCCGTCACCACCGTGTATAAATTGTCATAGTTCTCCTCGAGTTTGAATGGGACGTTCCCCAGCACCCTGCACTGCAGCTGGCCGTTCCTGCCGGAGTCTTTGTCTGTGACGCGAACCAGAGCGATAACGGTGCCTGGGGGTCTCGCCTCGCTGATGGCTCCCTGTCTTACAGACACGAAGCCTATCGTCGGCCAGTTGTCGTTCCGATCCAGCACTTTCACAGTCACTTTACAATGGCCGGGAATGGGGTTGGGCCCTAAATCCTTGGCCTGGATGTCAATTTCAATAATTGGGCTCTCTTCGTAGTCGATCTCCCCCTGGATCTTTATGACCCCCGTCCTGGAGTCTATGGAGAACAGCTCCCGGATCCTCTCTGGGGCATAGCCACTAAAAGAATACACAACCTGCCCATTGTTGCCCTCATCAGGATCGGTGGCATTTAAATCAATAAGTACTTTGCCAGGGGGGGAATTTTCAGGGATTTCCACTACATATGAAGGCTGGTCAAACACAGGACTGTTGTCGTTAGAATCGATGACTTTAACGTTGATCTGCATGGTGCCTGACCGGGGATACTCACCGCCGTCCGTGGCCGACAGGATCAGCGTGTGATGGCTGCGCTCCTCGCGGTCCAGGGGCCGCTGAATAACTAATTCTGGGAATTTAGTGCCGTCCCCTCGGGACTTAACCTCCAAGGAAAATAGATTGTAGTCGTCCCGGGTTATCTGATAGGTTTTCAGACCGTTCTCCCCTGCGTCCGGGTCGTGCGCGCTGGTCAAAGGGAAGCGCGTACCGGGGACAGCGTTCTCTGAAATGTCAATATCAATCTGGTCAGAGGGGAAGGTGGGAGAGTTATCGTTGATGTCCTGGATGTCTATTTTGATCATGCAGATATCCTTGTCGTTGGCAAACACCTCCATGGAGAGCTGGCACTTTGGGTTCCTACGACACAGTGTCTCTCTGTCGATGCGCTGTTTGGTGTAAAGAAGTCCGCTTTGGGGGTCCACGTCAATGAGATGCGGGGCAGAATTCTCCAGCACTCTGAAATTGGCTTTTTTCGCCTGCCCCTGCCCGGTCTGCTCCAGCCCAATTCTCGCATCTTTGGCAATGTTTCCGATCACTGTCCCAGGCCCTTGCTCCTCTGGGACAGAATAATTCAAGTTTTTCAGCGTCAGGGCTTGAGCCCATAACAGTAGGAAAAAGAAAATAGAAAGATACATCCCCCTCTTCCACGAGAACGCCGACAACCGTTGTGTGTTTACTCCGACCTGTTGACGTGACGGGCAAAGGTATTATTTGTACTCAGCGCTAAACAACCACTTGTGTTCATTGTGTGTAGTCCCGGAGATCCACCTGATTGTCTTTTACTCCCTCGCTCTCCGCTCGCTCCCGACGATCCTAATTGATATTCAGCTGAGTACCCGGACTCATCTGAGCAATAATGGCAGTCCGCTCTCCTCCAAACAGAATAGTCATTGTACTTGTGTTGTATTACCACCTAAGAGTGAAGATAGAGAAAGTATGTTAGCAATCGATGTATTATATAAATCTCTTTTTTTCTATGTTATTTAATCGAATTTACACAGAGCAGTGAAATGAAACGCGTTCTTTTCGTAAATCATCCCCACATATGTTACTGAAGATTGTCCATAATTTCACCTTGGCGAGATAATCGCTGTAACCTTGTAATAGGAAACAGCATGAGGGGAAAAAAATATTTCTAAATGGAAAACAACTGATTAAGAATGAAGATGCATGTATCTGTAGGTTTTTTGGCAAATCGATTGAAACCTCGGACGCAAAAAAAAACTATTACAGAAACTAAAAGAGTCTAAAATCAACCCCCCCAAAAAAAATAAATACATCAATAAGATGAATACAACGTGTGGTAATTGTGCATAACTAAAGACTAATGGGCCAAACTGAAATGTGTCATGCTTGAGCCTCTAACGCGCATTAACAAATCCGCATAATCCGCACATTAAGACGAAACCCTCTAAACATGAGACATCGGAGACACACCGCCGCTAGAATCACCTTTAGTGCTGCTCTTACAGTGCTCTCCTCTCTCTATCTCTCTCTATCTCTCCCCATCTCTCAATCTCCGTCCCTCCCTGACGGATTCAATATCCCACAAAGTAGCTGTTGCGTCGGTTGGCGCGGGGAGTGAGGCGTGAGCCCGTCGTGAAGTAACATGTCATTAATTTAACACCACATATAACATGGACACCGAGAGAAACAAATACAGCAAACACTTACCAAACACTTGTACATTCATCCTCTCCAATACTGAGTAATATCCAGTGCAGAGTGAGACGAACCCCCAGCACCCTGTAGTCCCGGCACCCTCCGGACCAGCACTATCCTCCCCGAGCGCCCGGGGAGCCACAAGTCCTCCGACGCGCAGCGGCCGAGCGTCGGAGGAAGAAGAAAAAAAAAGTGGTCCAGAAAAGTCTGCCTGTAATGTCAATGAGCCCGAGCGCTCCGAGCCGTCCCCGAGATAACAGGACGTCTCGCCTTCTGTGAGTCACAGCGCGTCGCTCTCTGGACAAAGTGTTTGTGAGACGCGAACAATCCAGATGGAGGACGTAGATCCGATGAGACTGTCAACCGGGTGTCGTGTCCTTGCCGCTGCCCGCTGTCCAGCTCAGGTCCACCTGAGCAACAGCAGCATGGAGAGGAAAGGCGTGTTTTCAGTGACAACGTCCCGTCTTACCTCGTCCACCTTATCTTAGGCTTGTCACCGAATCCCTTTTTCAATGACAGTGAAATAGAAAGTGATGTTAGTATTTTACGCACGTCCGTGATGCGTCGCCACAACGAGCGCCTCCTCTCACTGACTGAACTGTGCACCCACCGCATGGTGCATTAAACATTGTCGCTGCGCTGCCACCAGCCAATCAGGTCGAGGAGGAGGGGAAGAGGGCGGGGTTTAAAAACGGCTCTCTGAATATAGTGTAGCTGATTGGTCGCTGGCTTTTTACCGGCGATGCATCTTTTCAAATCTCTCGGAGCGTTGTTGTGTTTCAACAGTCAACAGCTTTAACGTTCCCAGTCTGGTGGTGGAAAATCATTTTGTATGAAAACATGAACATAAAGTATAGTCTATGTTCACAATTTACATAGGCCAGCTATGTTATTTAATCGAATCGCTTTCTCTGCACACTTGCACTCTTTTCTATATTCTATTTTCGATTAGCCTATCACTTTAAAACAACACAAACTGATGTGTAGGACTACTATGTAATTCATTAGTCCTAATGCACTACGTTTATGCTTTGTCTGTTGTTGCCATAGTCTACATGTATATGACACTATGACGGTGAGTTCTACGTGGATTAATCGTCAGTCTTTGGGACGTGAAGGAGCGACAGAAGGGCGGAGGAGTGACGTCACAAATGAATTAACGTCTTGATATTGATCGTCATTTTACTTGCCTAATTGGACAATGTATGTCTCCGATTCTTTTATATTCATGAACAAATTGTCAATAGTATGACGATGAGTATTGTATTGACTGTAGTTATGTTTAGCGATGGATAAAATGGTAGCCCATAGCAGACAATAACTTCATCGGGTAGGGGACAATAAGCAAATATATATAGCCTTTTTACTTTGATCATTTTGGGGAGTTTTATAGTTGATTCAGTCTTTATTACCTCTACAGGGTGGACCCAGAGAGAGAGACGGGGAAGCAGCAGAGTTAATTGGGAATCTCTCCCACATCATTACACTTTACACAACGTGTTCACCTCTGCCTTAAACTCGGTCATAATCATGACTTAACTGGTGTATTACCGTACATAAACAGAATGCATTAGCATGAAAATGAAGAATGTATTTTTTAATCGGTTTGCACTCTTTGTAAAGCATTTTGTAAACCTTGTTTTGAAAAAAAAAAGTGCTATGTGGTTATCATTAGGCCTATATAGATATATTCCATATAGGCCTAATACATATTTATAATTTAAAACGTGCTCTATATATAAATAAATCATTTGAATATGTATGTAATAATATGTATACTGTACAAGAGGTACATGATTATGTAAATGCATAACAATATATATAAAACGGTACTATAGGAATAGAGGTTGTGATTATGTAAATATATAAACTAATTAAATATATATTTAAATCAGTGCATGTTGTTGTAATACTCATTTGAATAAATAAGGCGTAATGGGAAAGCGTGTGTGTTTTTGTACCGACGACGTGTCAAGAGACCTCAGTGGTGAGGATGATCTGCTTCACAGGAAGTCCTTGACCTTCTCCCGTACACTTCCTGTCTGACGCCGGCGACTGACAGCGCTGCGGCCGTCAGGGAAGATGACAGGCAGGGAGCTGGCGCACCAGCCTGCAGGTTTGATGCCCGCATGTCCAGACACTAATCAGTAATGAATGCAAATGTCACATGTCACATGTCTACTCCTCTGTACATCTGCACGCACTTGGACTGCACATCTGTGTAATTGTGTGTGTGTGTGTGTGTGTGTGTGTGTGTGTGTGTGCGTGCGTGCGTGCGTGTGTGTGTGTTTGTGTGTGCATGCTTGTGTGAGTGAGTAAGTGTGCATCTATGAATGTGTGTATGTGTTCCTATGTGTGTGTGTGTGTGTGTGTGTGTAGGCATGTGTGAATGCTTGTGTGTGTGACTGTGTGTGTGTGTGTGTGTGTGTGCAAGCTTGTCTGTGAGTGAGTGTGCATCCATGAATAATGTGTATATGTGTTTATACAGCATAATGGTTCAAATAAGTACATGTGTATGAAACACAGCTTTTTGTGTTGCATTTTGTGCTGACACAGGTGTGTCTGCGCATGTTTTGTGTGTGTTTGTGTGTGACTGTGTGTGTGAGTTTGTGTGTGTGTGTGTGTGTGTTTGCATGCGTCTGTTTGCATGTGTGCATGCCTGTGTTTGTGACTGAGTGTGTGTGTGTGTATCCATGTGTGTGTGTGTGGAAGTAAAATGCAATTTTACAATGCCCATAGTTTACTGCCACTATATATTTATATGCGGGGGAGCAGGTGATGCAGCCCATGTGACCTTTGGGAGACATCGGAGGTCGAGATGATAGTTCAAGTATTTACAGAACAGTCTGCTGGCGATAACCCCACTGCTTGCATAACAAGACAAGCAGCTCCGCGTTGTTGGAGGAAAAAAGGAAGCATTGAACCTCAAAAAATTTCATCCACCAGGAGAAGAAAGAGAAGAACTGCTTCCAAAGTGATCTTCATGCAGCTCACTACGTTGTAACATCTGGGAAGCGCCGTGATGAAATTTAATCTGAGAGTGAAGAAAAAAATACCATTAGTCGCTTTCTTCATCAGCCCAGTGAAACGGCCTTCAGGAAGCCAGCAGCCAGGCAGGGATTTTAAACAGGCTGAAGTTGAGCATCTGCACTACAACACTCTTTCCTGAAAGAATGGCAAAGGTATTTCTCTTCAGCTTTTGAGGGGAGAAAAACACAGTCTGTCTACTCCGCTCACGCAGTCCTTTTATGTCACACACTCAAGACACAGCTGGGCTGAATCTATGGGACACAGTGAGTTCGTCCATAATGGAGGGTTTGACCATGAAGTTCAACTAGTATCGAAAGTTAACTATAACATTTCTAATTGGTTGGAGCTCTAAAGGCAGAATATAATTTCTATTTGTTTTAAAGGGGACTGTCACACACAGCTTTTAAATAATATTAAATAGTACTGCTTAAATTATATGTACGTAAAAACATTTGTGGAAATGTTGGTCCCTTGACTTCAAATGGGACCAGTTCGGACTGCAAAGGAAAAAATAAAGTTCAAATTGATGCAGGTGAGCGTGGCGATTCAGTATGGAACATGGTGTAGTTTTGTCATGCTCTTGTCAGGGGACATCTTCTTAGACTTGTGTCACTGTTATCTCTGGTCAAGAACGTGTGAGTGGTGGAGTCACGCAGTGTTTTCCATTTTGTTATGACGATATTCTTCTAAAGAGTAACTCCCTCGTGAGGGAGAAGACAATTTTAGCTAATGTATTTCTACAAACACAGGTTTGGTTTTTAAACGTTTACAGACACTTTGACTCAGGACGTTGGCATTTAGCTGGACATTTTAGCTGGACCCACCGGCCGGGTTTCCAGTAAGTAAGAAAGTAAGTAAGTAAATACGTTCACCAAGATTTGAGTCTCCCATCACACTATACATGTTAATCTAAAGTTTGGTTTTTGAGACTAGTACTGCTGTAAGTACAATAAGTTCCATGCTCCAGATTCCATGTGTGTTTACTATGATCCAACACAAACAGGCCCTGCATGAACATGCAGCATTGCTGATTCTGATACTGGACACAGTGTTACTTCCAATATTGCTCTCAGAAGCAGTCTTTCCTGCTGCTCTTAATGCCATGTCACTGTCCATAGGATTTAACACACTATGTTAAATTGTGTAGCATGAAGCTTTGCTCCCAATGAAGGTCAATGTTCAATAGCCACGGGTTTGGCATAAATTCAATTTAAAATCAAAAAGGTTATTTCAGAGCTGGGAACGAAGTGTTATGTTCAGCATCACTCCGGTGATGAGGTGCTCGTCACTGTGGTCGACACGCAGCCCTGCTCATGTCCCGGCTGGACATGGAACAGCACATTTGAGCGGGTTTGAATGTGAAGAGTTAAAAGAAATAGCCGAAGAGTTGAGTGCTGCGCTCAGTACAGTTTAACTTTAGCAGCCTCTACTGTGGCCAAGGAGCCCTTGTACTGCTTGAACACTCGTCAACAAACAGTATGTAGAGCATCAAACTCATGCTAACAACAGCTTGGACCTTGTACTAACAAACAATATGTACTAACAAACAATACGTAGAGCATTAAATACATACACATACAAACCAACATGATGAGAAGCTGCTGATTTATTCCATCTGCCTATGACTTTTGAGTATCTCTGACTGGCAACCTCTATCATTCTGCTTCTCTTACCAGGTACATTGTCATGTTTACCTCAGCATGAATCATTACATGTTAGACTTTCAGCACAATCAAGGATTATACTAATTTAACCTCACCTGAGGGCCTGATATAAGGCCTTAGTTTGATTTTTCCATTGTCATTGTCCAAAGTAGAATGAAATAAGTCCAGGCCCAGGAATGATTGAGACCAGCGCCAACTCAAACCTTGGCATTAGACTTGTGATGATGTTAATTATTATTCAATATTATTTTTTATAGCCACTTGTCAATAGAAAATAACTTTGTTGGACTTGTTTTCATGCCTGGTACACAAACTGAACTTTATATGGACATGTTGAGAATGAAAATATAATTGTAGAATTCATCTTGCTCTGTTTTGGTGAGTAAACAAAACAGCTTGAATGCAGTCAGTCCCTGTCAGTTTACGATGTGAAAAAGAGGTTTTACTTCTACCCTAAACTCTTAACTTTACACCGAGATCTTTACTGGTCTACTCAAATCTTTACTCTGACACGTAACTTGATACTTCTACACTATACTAAACTTAGAGATATTATATCCACTGTCACCTTTTTATCATTAAAGCACAGTGCAGTAGCCTCAACCCCTGCATGCTTAATGCTATTAGCCTCATCTGTTACATGCTGAATACAATTAGAATCATCCACAACATACTAAATGCTACTACGTCATCCACAACATGCTAAATGCTACTACGTCATCAACAACATGCTAAATGCTATAAGTCTGAACCACATAATTTTGCATGCTGTGGTTGAGACTACTAGCATCATCCACTACATGCTAAATGCTATTAGCCTGAATCACAGCATTGCAAATACTATTAGCCTCATACACATGCTAAATGCGCCACAGCCACATTACAAGATGGAAGGCTGATGCAGTCCGGATCATTCTTATTGCAACGTTTTACCAGTTATTACTGTTTTACTTTGACGTCTCAATCTGTAAATCCCAGAGAAAGGAGAGCCTGGACTAAATCCTAAAGGGTTTAAATGGGTCAAAGTAATTTCTTACAGTGGCGATGGAATCATAGTGGGTCACTGCATTATTTCTGGTGATTCCGAAAAAGAAAGTGTGTTGTGTGAATGTTGGAAATTACCACACTAATCCTATATAGGTCACCTACAACAGAGTCTATATCTGTGTCGTGCATTAGTCCTCCTGTATTGAGAAGTGAATCTCTCTCTCTCTCTCTCTGAATCTCTCTCTCTCTGAATCTCTCTCTGTCTCTCTCTCTGTCTCTCTCTCTCTCTCTCTCTCTCTCTCTATCTCTCTCTCTCTCTGTGTCTCTCTCTCTGAATCTCTCTCTCTCTCTCTCTCTGAATATCTCTCTCTCTCTCTCTCTCTCTCTCTCTCTCTCTCTCTCTCTCTCTCTCTCTCTCTCTCTCTCTCTCTCTCTCTCTCTCTCTCCTGTGCTTCTTACTTGTGGAGATTACATTTTTCTCTCCAAACCCTGGTTAAGAAACCTAAGTTAGACTCAAGGTGGATTTATTGACCTTAAAGTCCACCTTAAAAACTTGGCTGGTTGTCTGTGGTGAGGCTTTAGGCAGCCTGAAGATTGGAGCACTTTGACCAATCAATGAAGTCTGTCTGACAACCGCCTGCTAGACGAGTGTATGTATATATATATATATATATATATATATATATATATATATATATATATATATATATATATATACATATAAATATAAATAAATATTATATATATATACAGTATATATATATATATATATATATATATATATATATATATATATATATATACTTCAAAATTTGCGTTGTTGATTGCTAAATAATCCCACACTGAAACTACTTCACTAAAACACAATGAGGCTGCATGTCCCATAGTGATTAGTGTGTTTGACTCCCTACTCCCTACGTCCACAGTCTAACCTGTGAGGATCTCTGCATAAGATGCCCCCTAACCCCTGCCAGCTCCTTAATGACATGCATCTGAATTCACCATCACATCCAAGTGTCTGGTGAATGACTAAATAGGACACGATTGTGATTATAAAAGTATTGTGTGTTTGGCACGCTCTGATCTCTCTGGAGGTCTTGTCCTCTGTTAGGCCTCAATCAGGTCCTCTGTCATGGAACAGATAGTGGCGCTCAGGATGGTCTCTTAAACTGCTCTCTCACTCTCCCTCTCTCTCTCTCTCTCTCTCTCTCTCTCTCTCTCTCTCTCTCTCTCTCTCTCTCTCTCTCTCTCTCTCTCTCTCTCTCTCTCTCACTTGCTCTCCCTCTCCTGGGTCTATGATACGACTGGCTCTGCCCTGTGTGTGTGTGTGTGTGTTGTATCTGTCTGTCTCTCTAACTCTTCATTACCCCCCAGTGTCCCAGCAGACCCCTCTCCTCCCCCCTCCTCACACTCCCTCCCAGCCAGAGCTCCTCTCAGCCTCCTCTCTCTCTCCCGCTCTATTTCTCTCTCTCACACACAGACAGACAGACACAGACAGACACACACACACACACACACACACACACACACACACACACACACACACACACACACACACACACACACACACACACACACACACACACACACTCACTCTATACACACACCCTCTCTCTCTCAAACACACACTGACACACATAATCTCCCACATGCATATACAGCATTGCTTTTTTGCACACACACTGTGTGTGTGGGAGGGGGGGTGTCAACCTTGTTGTTCTCATGCTGATGTACTGATACAATTATAATACCATATGTACATGTTGTGTGACACTCCATCTGATCATTGATATAAAATATGAATAACCATACGGTAAGTGACAAACAGAATGCCCGATGTGCTGCTGCACTGATCTGTGGTCAGCGTGTCTCTCATGTGTTCACACATGGAAACCTCCTGATGGACCGGTCCAGGACCCTGTTAGTCTCCCTGTCCTCCTTCTGCTTCTTAACCAACTCTGCCCTTGTCTACCATCCATCTATCACTCCTCCATCCATCATCCTTATGCCGATTATCCAGTCCTCATCCATCCAGCAATCTTCCATCCATCCTTCCATCCCTCCCCTACACTCTCATCCAACGTGTGAACACTCTTTCCTTCTCTCTTTCTTTACACACTTATCCACAGATTTTGCTGATTTTTGTGGAAGTAGCCTATAATAAGGAAAATGTGGATACAAATTGAAAGTGACTGGATTGTGATTATTTCCTCCATTTGTCTTTTCAGTTCACCGAGACCTTTGACACCTTCTTTAAATTACTTTTTTTCTGGATTTTGAGCCAGTGGTGAAAACCATCCATGTCAATATAAAAATATACATAAAATATGAAATATAGTTTGTTCTTTCGATGTGTATTTATTCTTTCTCTGATTGTTTATTTAAATGATTCATTTAGTCTTTCCTTCTATAATTATTCATCCCTCCTTCCCTCCCCTTTCTCAGGAGTAATCAAAGTAATCTGCATGGAACCCAACACGCTGCAGAGGTGAGAGAACGTCGGCTGTGCGCGTGCACGCAGGCACGCACGCACGGACACACACACACACACACACACACACACACACACACACACACACACACACACACACACTTCCCTTTCTACTTGTTATAAGATGTAAGATGACAAGACAACGTGTGTTATAAACACGTGTGACAACCACCACTTGCTGGCCAACAAATCGTCCTAGAACTGCACCCCAAACAACCGGATGTTTGTACCTATTTTTGTATTTGCCTTTTGTAGTTTTTGACAAATGAAAAGTTATTTTTTCTAAATGTCTAATGTTTTTGAAATATGAACCCTACATTCAACGTCAGGCTGCCGTTTTCTGTTAAACTTGTTCGATCCAAAAATATTGTTAATGGATTCGGCAGGAGACAAGCGACGCATTAGTGCCATCTAGTGGCGATTCAGGTATAACCTCGGAATTAAAGCAATGGAGTTAATTGCGATTTGAAAGAGCAAATACTTATCTGAGATTATTTGTCGGTCAGTCTGTCCGTCTGTCAGCATCCGTGGCCTACTCCAGTAAAATAAAAATATACATTTTATATGTTCACTCAGGTGTAAACCATCCTTGAATAAAATGTATTTGGGGAAGAAAAGGTCTAAAAACCACATTATGAACCAATGTTCCAGTTTTGACAGGCCTCCTTTTCTTAGTGTCGACATCAACCTCTTAAGAAACAGACTTGACCCACTGTATTGCTGTCACAATACAGTGGGTCATCTCTAAGCCATTCTCATAGCCATCTCTCATTGTTTCATTTCTCATCCATCCATCTTCCATCAATCTATTTGTCCCACAATTTGATTATTTTTGGCGTGAAGTCAGTTGGAAGCATGCATTTATTACTTTGGTTCATCTGCTTCTTGCAGAATTTGTCTTTATCTGCATTAACACAAATAACCAGTGACATATTTATCATATGCACACATTTGCTCGGAATACTAAATGAAATACATTTATAGATAAAATATGTTTCTTTCATTCTTTCACTCCTTCCATAACATCACCACTTTTTCATTAGAAATTGAAATGCTTAAGTTATTGAAACGTTAGCTCCAGAGGTTAACAACATTGGTAATTCCGTTAAGAAATACGATAACCCTAACACCAGATGATGCACTGGCTGGTTCTGTGAACCCCCTGTAGATGCCACCCTGGGATGTGTAAATAAAGTTGTCTTGAATGGGCCCTGACGGACTTGGGGCAGTCGTGTGGAACAGTCGACTGGGGGGAGACACAATTGTTTCATTTTTCCCTCACCTGTTGTGTCTGTTGTGTTCCTTGTGTCAAGTGTTTTTTTTCTGTTGTGTCTGTTGTGTTTTGTGTTGTGTCTGTTGTGTTTTGTGTTGTGCCTGTTGTGTTTTGTGTTGTGTCTGTTGTATCTGGTGTTGTGTCTGTTGTGTTTTGTGTTGTGTCTGTTGTGTTTTGTGTTGTGTATGTTGTGTTTTGTGTTGTGTCTGTTGTGTTTTGTGTTGTGTCTGTTGTATCTGGTGTTGTGTCTGTTGTGTGTTGTGTTGTGTCTGTTGTATCTGGTGTTGTGTCTGTTGTGTCTTATGTTTTGTGTTGTGTTTTGTGTGTGCCTGTTGTGTTTTGTGTTGTGTCTGTTGTGTTTTGTGTTGAGTATGTGGTGTCTTGTGTTGTGTCTGTTGTGTTTTGTGTTGTGTCTGTTGTTTTGTGTTGTGTCTGTTGTGTCTTGTTTTGTGTCTGTTGTGTCTGCTATGTCTTGTGTTGTGTCTTGTGTCTGTTTGTGTCTTGTGTTGTGTCTTGTTTTGTGTCTGTTGTGTCTGTTTGTATCTTGTGTTGTGTCTGTTGTGTCTGTTATGTCTTGTGTTGTGTCCTCCTTCATCGACTCCCCCTGCGGCAGTCCATCTTGTTTCTTCAGGGGGGGTCTTCAGGTTTGTGGTTAGTGTGTTTGTGGGAGCCCCGGGTGGCTGTTAATGCCCCCTAACCCACAGCCGTTGTCCTCTTTCAGTTCAAGAGGTCTGTGTGCCCCATCAGGTTTGACAACACAATGGAATGTGTTGTTTTGAGCTAATTACATTCTATTTCTGTTAACCTTGATATTCTACTTTTTTTTTTATTTTTTTTAGTAAAAGTAAAAACAAACAGTTGATGATTCATTGTTTTACCATTTTTATTGCAAAATTATAAAAGTTGAGCCCAAATTTGCACCCAACTTGTTGCGTAGGTTGGTTATGGGCAAAATAAGAAGTGCTTAACTTTAGATGCCAATCTGCAAAAATGGGGCGTTACAGTGGGCATGACCTATCACAGAAAGGTGCATAACCCTCCGTGTAGATGAACATAATTCCACCTGTAGTTTGGGTCGTTCGGGGTGCTTAATGAGCCGGGCGGTCCGACCGGATGATAGAACCCAGCCGGAGTCTTGCCAAGTTCTACATCGCTCCACAACCTCCTCCAATCAAGCGTTAGATAACGATCGTTATCTAACGCTGCTGGAGAGCCAACCCAATCTAATAACTATCACCTCTCTTCTCTCGTCTTTGTTTGTCTCGTTGTGTCTTAAATTCACCATTGATTTTTAACTGAGATTTGATTGAGTTTTATTGAGAGTATATGTTTGTTTGAAAGACCTTTAATAAGTCTGTGGGTTGCTCATCACATAAAGTTTAACTATTGGCTATCATCCACAACTCCCCCAATATGTCTGACATGCCCATCCTAAATATCTTAATTCATATATCAACAAGCAAGTCAACAAGCATGATACTGATTTAGTGAGTGTTCTTTGTTCAGTTTGCAGTCAATAACAGGACCCTAAATAAGCAACTCTTGAGAAGGTTTCCTTCGAATGAGAAGTTAACTTGAAGTTATGCTAGGCAGCTTGTTCATATACCAGTCTAGTCACCGCAATAAAATGTTGGCATTGTACGTTTCTGCAAACCACAGAAACGTTGAATGTCAACTCTTCTGAACCAAAGAAACGACCCATAGTTAGGTTTGAGTGACAGACACAATCTAGTGGCAGTAGTAATTATGAGCCGAGGGAAGTGACACAGGTTAGAAGATACAGGCTCACTTCCAGGACACATTGTTAGTTACAGAACTCAGCTGCAGGAGGCCGGGGTTCATGTCCTGCTGGGTAGTGTTTTCCTTGATAGTGTTAGACCCTAACCTTAACCAAGTGTTTTTTTCTGTATCTAAACCTCACCGGACCGTAACCTTAACTAAGTGGATTTTTGTGCCTAAACCTAAACAGTGTTATATTACACAACTGTCCAATCAAATTGTCGAGATCCAACATCATTTCCATTATTTATAATGTATGTGTCATTGATTATCCATACCTTGAACATCAGAAATGTCTTGATATGCTCATCAGATGATCTCAAGTGGAGTCCCAACCCCCATTGTACGTAACATTGACTCAATCACAACCTGATGAACTTCTTTGATATCACAGAACTCAAAATTGAACATGTTTGAGCGAGGGAAAACCCATATGTGGAAGATTCTGATCGTCATGCTGTAAGATATGAAATCAGGTTCAGTGATAAAGAATGTTTATTTATTTATTCGCTTTTTGGTTTTGAATGTAAAATCCTTAACAGATGTCTCATTGCATTTGGGGAAATGAGCTAACAAGGTGATACAATCTGTTTTCATTTCATGGTTTCTGAAAAGTTTAACGTTTTTTCTGTTTCCTTCTGTTAGACGGGGCCATGCTCGCCATTCATGGAATGACATCAAAAGTACATGAACAAATAAATGTAATTAATGAATAAATGAATTATGTGAATCGGAGAGGTCACATAAAACACACACACACACACACACACACACACACACACACACACACACACACACACACACACTTAAACACAGAGATTATGTTTAAATACCTAATAGAAATTTGTCAGGTAGAAACACTCCCTGTTTATCACCACTAAAACTGTGATCAATCATCACCGTATCTGGCACCTCTGCCAGCATCTTACCAGTAATTTACCGCTCAATGTTTCTAAAAGTATTTCTCAGTTGTTCCATGGAGCAGGAGAATCCCATCTGTGTTCAGAGTTTACAGATAGAGCAATAGACCAACAAAACTACAGTATAGAAAGATTAAACACAGGACAACATAACAATGGAAATACAGAGCCTATGCCCATCATAGGAATATCAAACATAGGATAATACGTGGACATAGGACAACACAACAAAGGTAAAGCAAGAACAACAGAACAAAACAATAAGAATTCCAAACTCTTCCTCTGGTGTTTACCTGGAAATATTGCATATTTGGTTAAAGGCTCCCTTAGGATTAGACAAACATTTCAAAGAACACAACAGCTCAAGGTTCAGAAGATCCTCCTAAAGATAATCAATATATTCCACGAAAGTACACTCCATCAAACACAGGATGACAGGCTTAACAATACAAACGACCAGGATGTAGAGAAACATCTACAAGTCAAACCACCCCAGCAACAGCCACGGCCAGTTCCTTCAACTTGAAGGCTCTTTTAAGAAACACACAGATATTGCATTTGGATTCATTTCCCAGCTCTGAAGTCAAAGTGCAGGAGGAAACAGCACCTGATTGATGCATTTCCCCACCGCTTCATCCACCACAGCCGACGCCAAAAAGGAAGGAGAGGGCAGAATGCTGGTCGGAGATGAGCCGATATCCAACATTGTCCACACGCCTGGGAATGTTCTACACAGACAAGATTAAAAGCTTTTTAAATGCAAATCATTTCCTGCCATATATTCAAAAGTCAACAAAGACAACTTAAATGACAGAGGCGGTGGGATTTCCGCTCATTGGTTGAACCCCCACTGATACAGCCTACATGCAGTGTTGTCTGCCTGGCAGCAGATAGAGCGTATAGTTTCAGAGTGGGAGATGTACAATGTTGTCGAGATCTAAAACAACTAGCCTGGCGGAGTCTGATCTTTGTTTGGTGATCTTATAGTGGGCACCTTGTATTCTACAGGGTGTTTGACTCCCATACCGGGGTTATTACCCAAGGTACACCGTCAAACACGTCATCTCTGAGTAATAGGCCCTACTTTCTACTTGCTCCTCAATGACATGTGTCAGAATTCATGGTGCTGGATAATAGCATTTGATGAATAACTTAACAAGTGGCATTAAAATGAGCATTACACACATATCGCCGCACCAAAGGAAAGTTACGCCGTCTCTTCGCCGTTTCGTCGCTTAATGAAACACGACATCGTTTCCCTTTACCTTGTGCTGCTCAATACTTTTTTTTCTGTCTCTCATTAGCATCAGCACAACAGAAGAGGCCTAGCAGTGGCGACGGGTCACCATTAGCTTTTTGTGGTGCTGTTTGTGGGAGGAAGCCGGCCCATAACAGTGGAGAAGTAAAGACACTCGGGTGTAATTACAGTCTTCTAGTCACATAGCTTGGAGAGCTCTAGTGGAGCCGCACAATTACACAGTGGGAAATGATGCTGCTGTACCATGCTCTCTCTCTCTCTCTCTCTCTCTCTCATACTGCTGTACCATGCTCTCTCTCTCTCTCTCTCTCTCTCTCTCTCTCTCTCTCATACTGCTGTACCATGCTCTCTCTCTCTCTCTCTCTCTCTCTCTCTCTCTCTCTCTCTCTCATACTGCTGTACCATGCTCTCTCTCTCTCTCTCTCTCTCTCTCTCTCTCTCTCTCTCTCTCTCTCTCATACTGCTGTACCATGCTCTCTCTCTCTCTCTCTCATACTGCTGTACCATGCTCTCTCTCTCTCTCTCTCTCATACTGCTGTACCATGCTCTCTCTCTCTCTCTCTCTCTCTCTCTCTCTCTCTCTCTCTCTCTCTGTCTCTCTCATACTGCTGTACCATGCTCTCTCTCTCTCTCTCTCCCATACTGCTGTACCATGCTCTCTCTCTCTCTCTCTCTCATACTGCTGTACCATGCTCTCTCTCTCTCTCTCTCTCTCTCTCTTTCTCTCTCTCATACTGCTGTACCATGCTCTCTCTCTCTCTCTCTCTCTCTCTCTCATACTGCTGTACCATGCTCTCTCTCTCTCTCTCTCTCTCTCTCATACTGCTGTACCATGCTCTCTCTCTCTCTCTCTCTCTCTCTCTCTCTCATACTGCTGTACCATGCTCTCTCTCTCTCTCTCTCATACTGCTGTACCTTGCTCTCTCTCTCTCTCTTTCTCTCTCTCTCTCTCACTCTCTCTCTCTCATACTGCTGTGCCATGCTATTGCTGTCGCGTTCTCTCTCTCTCACACACACACACACACACACATTGACAAACACGTCTCTCTCTCTCTCTCGTATAAATTATATTTCCCTCACACACACACACACACACACTATAATGCTCTCTATTATTCTTGTGTACTGTGCTCTCTTCCTCTCTCTCTCTCTCTCTCTCTCTCTCTCTCTCTCTCTCCCCTGAACAGAATCTATCACTATTATACATATGCTCTCCCTCACTCACACAAACTAACATACACACCCTATCTCTCTCTCTCTCTCTATCTGTGTCTCTGTCTCTCTCTGTCTCTCTCTCACACACACACACACACTGTCCTCACCTCTCCTTCTCGTACACCCTTTACCTCTATGTCCCTCCCTCTCCCTCTGTCTCACCCGCTGCCTCTCTATCTCTCAGAAGTTCCATGTTGCGTTCAATTCTCGTTCTCCGGTGTTCTCCGGCTCCCTTGTTCTCCTGCCTCTCAACTGCAGCAGCGCTGTTTCCTAGCAACCACAAGCATCACGGTGCTCTCATGCTGGTCAGCCTCCAGTCGGAAGGTCGAGGGCTTTACAACCAAATGTACACACAGTCCAACCTGTAGGCATCCCGGAGTCACATGTCCTACCAACCCCCGCCTGCTCTTTCACCAAATGTAGGGAATGAGGAGGAGGAAACAAGGAGCAGAGGAGAGGATAGAGGAGAGCAGGGAGGAGAGGAGAGTAGAGAGAGGGGGAGAGGAGAGAAGTGGATGGGAGTAGAGCACAGGTGGGAGGAAAGAAGGGGAGGAGAGGGGGGGAGGATAGCAGGAGAGCGTTATAGAGTAAGTGAATGGAAGGAGGTGTGAGGGAGGGGAGGAGAGGGGAGATGGTAGTGGGATGCTGGACCAGAATGACAAGCTGTTACAGTAACAATAAACAACCCGGCCTCTGACCTCCCCTTCTTCATCCTCCACCTCTTAATAACTCCACAATCTCTAGAGAGACTATTGCTTCCCTATTCCCCTTGTAACTACATTGGAATTCAGTCTCAGTCACCCTACCTGTTTAGAACAACCTCTCACACCGGGGAAGATGGTAACATAGTACAACACAGCATACAGTATAGAGTGTAGGGCAGTTTAGTTAAGTTAGGTCATTTGTCAGGGTCAATCTGCAGAGACATGATTCTCAATGAGAAGAGGTGCATTGTACCACATTATAGGGTCTTGCTCATTTCCGTCCACACTCATAGGGCAGATAACATAACATTCCACAATTACAGGTTAGATCAAACAAATAATAAAACACATTTACAACAGCCACATTGAAAAAAAAAATGGTGAGAATGCCAACAAGCAGACACTGCTTGAAAAACCAGAACCATTGGTCTGTGAGTCACACTCTCACCACTTGTATCCTGCCCCTGACCCACACCAACCAATCCCCCGCTCGACCGCTGTGCTAGATGCAGTAGCTTACAAACAAGAGCAAGACAAGTCTTCACATATATTTCGGATTAGGTTTTTTGTTACTGTCCACAGGGAAATGAAGTCACATCCAAATCATGTTTTTTTCAAAGCGTGTCCTCATAAGAGACACTTTAGGCCATGTTTGGTTTTGTATGTCAAGCGCAAACATTCACACATCAGTCAGGCCACAAACAACAGTAAACAGCAGGGATTCACAACCATTCTGTAGTCTTGTAGCCCCAGTGTAGTTACACAGGAACACAGGAAGACATTATTATTACCACACAAAAGGTGGAATTAGAGTCTAAGAAGAGCTTATTTGGTTCCAATTAGTACAGGTGTACAAACCACAGGCTTGTGTGTTGTGTTGACGGAGGTGCGTGCGCGTGCGTGCATGCGCATGTGTGCAGTTGACTTACAGTGACTTTCAGATCCTTCTTGAGGTGAACAAACGTGCACAGCATAGCGCATGTGAACACACAGTGTGAGCGCGGGGTGATTTATGAAGTCTGTGCTGGAGGCCGTCATCAGAGCAGCAGACGCGCGGCGACCTCCAACAGGTTGGTCTGCAACCCGTTGGTCCGTCGTTTCAAAGTGAAACTGTCACCTCGTGTGATAGACAACTAGAATCATTGTGAATCTGTATTCATGCAGACTCAGAAAGGATTCATGCAACCACAATGTTTGAATGAATCAGAAGACAATACATACTCGGTTTAGTGCATTATCATAAAATTTAAAGCGCAAAAAACGCTCATCCAACAATTTTGCAACAATTGATATTGTTCATCAGCATGCATCCTCTGCTCCAGCTGTGTGGGTCTGCTATCATACACATATTTCAGGAGAACATCGTGTTTCTCCTACTGAAAAGAAGAAAATGTGATATGTTATTATGTTACGAATGAGTCTGTGTCTTATACACTATTTGCACAGTATATATATATATATATATATATATATATATATATATATATATATATATATATATATATATATATTCAGAAGGTACCAGCAGTTATCCAAGTGATCCAGTGATTTCCAAATCCATGGTGGAAATCTGTTTTACACTTCCAGTCCTGTTTGCATCCCTGCTCCAGGAGACGTGTGGGGGGAACAGAATCAGCCAAACATACAGCCGTCCTCAGAACGTCTCGGATCTCTTTGTGGACATGTAGAGAAGCCGCTGTGCTGGTATGAATACAGTACTACATGGTAATGGACCCATAACTCCTTGTTATTCTCTGCTCCGGTATTAGGATGCAGGTGTTAATGCTGGCATGCAAATACAACCAGTGGTCGCTGCTTGCGCCCATGCCCTGGATACTAATGAGAGCCCAGGCGGGTCTTTAGGATGCAGTTCAGCTCTGCAGGCGGAGGCAGAGGGGGAAACCAGATATGACTTCTAGCCTGCAAAGGGATGCCTTGCCAATCACTGTGGTACCAAGCAGGGGACAGGAGGATCCACTCTGGCCCTGCGTTCGCAAGTGATTCCACACACTGTCACAATACCCGCGCGCACCATGACACCGTTCACTGCACTTTTTTGGAAACACACAGGCTCTATAAGCTGTGTGTCTGGCTCTGGTATCCCCTGATATGATGGGTGGCGGCCCGGCATCCATAGTGGAACGATGAGGACTTTCATTCAGACAAAGTTCTTCACTTTTAACTCACAATTCATAAGGTGGCTGATCAGATGTGGGATACAGAGAGAGGGAGAAAGAGAGAGAGACAGAGAGAGAGAGAGAGAGAGAGAGAGAGAGAGAGAGAGAGATAGCCTGTTCCATTCTGCTGGTTGTATTGTCCTCTAGATAGATGAGTCTATCTAGAAGCATTGTTCCAGTCTTAAAGCAAAACGCCACCGTTTGTCCATACTGAACTACATTCTTCCCTGATTTTAGATGAGTTGATACCTCTCTCCTTTTCGTGCGTGCACTCGATCACTCTGGCGCGCAGCGCTACTTCGATAGCATGTAGCTTGGCCCAGTATATTCCTTAGGATCCAAACGGGGGTGAAGTTAGAAGCAACCAAGCACTTCCACATTTTCCCTGTCACGCAGTCTGTTTTTGAGCCGGTATCAATTAAACAAAGTGGCCGAGTGTTTACCAACTTTTTCAATTTCCACTACTCATGACTGATGCATAGTTACAACTCATAGTGAAGTTGCCAATCCTTTGCTTTTGGTCTGAAGTAGAGAAGAAGAGACACAGATTAATAATTTGGGCAACCAGAGAAAATTATTCAAATGGGTTAAATCATGGATCTTGGCATGGCAGGCAAACAGGGTGTTTACAAACCTGCGTTGAAAGAAAGTTAAATTTACATCTCATATTAGGAATCTTGCCCTCCAGTTCGATATCATATGTTAAATAATAAATAGATATTTATTAGCGAGTGAGCAGGGGAGAACTAAAGGAAAAAGCTGAAGCTGCTTTACTCAATATCATGTCAACAACAGCATAACCTCCGACCGCTATGGTTAAAGGAAAAGTCACACAGAAAATGACAGAATGCTGTGTGAATTATGTGTCCATGAACAATGAAGTAATGACGTTTCTGTTCAGGACAATATATTCATGTAGTCATTCCTGTTTCTGTTCTCGTGCACTGATTCACTGAGCAGTCAATCAGACATTGCTCTCACCAATGACCTCCGCCAACAATTCAAGAAATGAAATGTATGCATTTTCCACCCTTCCATTTCCTGAAAAATCTGTCACTCTTACAGAAGACTTGCAAATACAGCCTGCAAACGTGTGTTCCTCACACTTTAATAATCAGTATGATAATCAACTCTTTCCTGACTGTGTGACAGGGACACATTGAGGAGAATATCACTAGACATAATGGAAGTTAGGTCTTCGGAAAATCAAAAAATCCATAAAATATGCAGAAAAATAGATATTCAACTGTGTTTACCATGTCTATGCAGTTATAATATATTCATGATATCTGTCAATGTTTGGACCAAAGACAGAAATCCTTGTCATTGTTAGAGAACAGAATTCAGGTTTAGACTTTATTTTTTGTTGCTATGACTACGATGACACACAAAAAAGGAAAGGAAATGTTTTGCAAACCATCCTTTGTCTTTGGGGAACAGAATCCGGGTACAGAACTATATTTTTTGTTACTATGACACACAAAAAAGGAAAGCAAAATTTTATGCAAACCATCCTTTGTTTTTCGGTTTCGATGAGAGTTCTTTTGAACCCTAAGCCCTTTCGAGGTTGTGCCTTTCTCAGGGTTTGTTTTCAGATGGAAAGAGATTTGTATGTTAAAGAAAACACAGTTAGGAATTAAATGTCAATGTTCTGATTAGTTTCCAGTGTATTCTGTTGCGTCGAGTGGAGTACAAAATGACCTTGAACCAAGAGACCATTTTCTCCTGGTCTTGATGGCTCATGATCCATAACCATGTCCAGGTCTGTTTTCTCTGCAGCGGGGAACCATGATTAATAACCCAGATAAAGTTGAGTCTCCATTCAAGTCTTATATATAGGGAGGCTTTAGATAAAACAACATATGTCGATTCCATCCCAGAATTTCTGCTCACCGACTACGGTCGAAGAAAGGTTGTCATGTTGTAGAGACCTTGATCGGCAATGGGTAGTAGACGTGATAGCAGAGCTTTTGTCCTTTAAAGACCAACTCTAATCCAGAATCCAGAGACGCCAGGCTGAAGAGGGCTTTGTAGCTGCCTGGCTTTACTGCCTTCCAATCACCTGGCTTCTTGCCGAGGAGAGGGAGTCATAAATTGTCAATGGCATTTCATACTCTGGTGTTTCATATCTCGCTCTCTTGCTCTCTCACTCTCTCTTGCTCTCCCACTCTCTCTTTTTCTCTCTCTTGTCAGGTGATTGTGTCAACAGAGGTGGTTGTTATGGCTAGCTGGATGCTTAGGGGCTCAGGGTTATGGTTAATGGGGTTAGAGTGGTCGTGCAAAGCCCAGGTTTAGGGTTATGTTCCAAGGCTAGGAGAAGGTACTGTAGCCGGGGTAAGGGCTAAAGCTAGTTAGGGTTATCTTATCGGGCAGGGATGTCTTTCTCCATGCTCTGAAATGCTTATTTCTTCTCCACAATAGCTGAGGCAGCAGCTGGAGCTAACAGCTAAAGCTAAAAGTTCACTTCAGCTAACAGTGATCAGTCAAAATTAACAGCCAACACTAGACAAATGACAGCCAATATAAGAGCCTTGTGGAATATTTCCCTCATAAGTTACTTGATATTTTAGTGTAAAATAACGGTTAGGAAAAACGTTACAAAGGATGTCATACTGTTTTGGATTTTGCAGTGGTTTGAGAATCGAGACAGGGATTTGGCAGGCTGTATGGTAGGGTCAGACAGCCTTGCTTCCATGCTGATCATCAAACTGGTCGGCCAAGGTGTGTGTTGGACTGCTTGTTAGTCACAGCGATGGTTAGAACAGAAATCTCTACTCGCTGAAGAAAGCAAGCATGAGGTTCCCACTGCAGAGTCAATCATTGAAAACCTGGGGAGAACAGCCAAAGTTGTTAGGACAAAGGACATTTATGTTTATATGTTATTATTTTATGTTATTATTAAGATTAATGTCTTTATTACTATTATTATTATTATTATTATTATTATTATTATTATATTATTGTGGGTTTTTATAATACATTCAACACAAACAACATTAACAACAACAATAATGTGGAGATTAATAAATGGACTCCATAAAGGTGGAAATGCCTCCCATGCACATATATACTGACACATCCAAGCCTCCACCACTACCAGGTGCTGTTCTTTAACTCACTACTCAATTCACCTGAAAGCCTTAGCTCATATAGGCAATATAAGGGCCTATTGGAGATATTTGCTCTATATAATTAGGGGAGTTTTTTCCTTGTCCTTTAGAGGGTCCATGGTAAGGGGCTGTAGGGGCTGTAAAATGTAAGCCGGAAGGCCATTGAGACTGCAACTGGGATCAAGGGCTGTACTATAAAATTGACTTGACTTGATGTATTGTGTTCTTTGTTATCATGTAGCTGAATGCTGATATCAAGACTGCTAATGCCTGCCTGAAGGTTTATCACTGGACAAGTGAGACCAATGTTTTCCTGTCACCATCTTTAGACACATACTATGCATTTAAACTGGAAATGTTGTGTAATGACGTTCTGTAATGATGGACAATTAAAATGGTAAAATGGGATTTTGCAGAGAATGGTTACATGGGATTGCATAGTTACCAGGTGATGGTAACATGGTAGTTATATACCAGTTGATTGAAACATGGTAGTCAGCAGGTGATGGCTCCATGATAGTTTCCAGATGAAGTTACATGGTACATGGTAACACGATGAGGCACTGTGTGATTTAGGGTTTGACTCAACAGCAGAGATAAGGAAAGCTGTTGAAGTGACGAGTATCTTTCATGATGTAATTTATGAGACTGTCACTCTAGGTGATAATTATTCATTCATCATTATTCATTTTATCATCACTTTCGTTAACCGATTAGGTCAACATTAGTTTGAAAAAAACGTAATGAAACAGTGAATAAAACAGAGGGGAGAGGTGCCGCCCAAACGTCTTTCTAATTGATTTCTTATTGGTTTTGTTTCTCGTTGGTGTTGTTTCTTACTGGTGTTGTTTCTTATTGGTATTGTTTCTTACTGGTGTTGTTTCTTACTGGTGTTGTTTCTTATTGGTGTTGTTTCTTACTGGCGTTGTTTCTTCTTGGTGTTGTTTCTTACTGGTGTTGTTTCTTATTGGTGTTTTTTCTTACTGGTGCTGTTTGTTACTGGTGTTGTTTCTTATTGGTGTTGTTTCTTACTGGTGTTGTTTCTTACTGGTGTTGTTTCTTATTGGTGTTGTTTCTTATTGGTGTTGTTTCTTATTGGTGTTGTTTCTTACTGGTGTTTGTTTCTTATTGGTGTTGTTTCTTACTGGTGTTGTTTCTTACTGGTGTTGTTTCTTACTGGTGTTGTTTCTTACTGGGGTTTGTTTCTTATTGGTGTTGTTACTGGTATTGTTTCTTACTGGTGTTGTTTCTTACTGGTGTTGTTTCTTACTGGTGTTGTTTCTTACTGGTGTTGTTTCTTCTTGGTGTTGTTTCTTACTGGTGTTGTTTCTTATTGGTGTTGTTTCTTATTGGTGTTGTTTCTTACTGGTGTTTGTTTCTTATTGGTATTGTTTCTTACTGGTGTTGTTTCTTATTGGTGTTGTTTCTTACTGGTGTTGTTTCTTACTGGTGTTGTTTCTTATTGGCATTGTTTCTTACTGGTGTTGTGTCTTATTGGTATTGTTTCTTACTGGTGTTGTTTCTTATTGGTATTGTTTCTTATTGGTGCTGTGGATCCTAAGATGAGAGGAACATGACTTAGCACTATGAGCACACCATTTTGTCATTCAGCAGTATACGTTCCTGTGTTTTGCATGGGCTGCTATATGTCAAGTTAACAAGATGGGTGACGTAGACGTGACGTCCATATAGGTCAAGAGTAGCTCAAAGACATGCATACAGACTAGCAAACACACAGCTTGTCCAGACCAAAACAAAAAAGACAAATGTATTGCGGTATTAGAGATCCATTACATAATGTCTAATACTAGCATACATGCATACTTGTCAACTATCATGGAAGTTGTATAATAATAATAATACATTTTATTTATAACGCACTTTACATCAAGTAAATGACCTCAAAGTGCTACAGGATAAAACAACAATAAAAACTTTAAAACTAGTAGAGTAAACATTAAAATAGCAGTTTATCCAAAGGCCTTTCTAAAAAGATGCGTTTTAAGGCCTTTTTTAAAAGAGTCCACAGTCTGTGGAGCCCTTAGATGGTCAGGGAGTGCATTCCACAGACTGGGTGCAGCTGAACAGAAGGCGCGGTCGCCCATGGTTCGGAGCCTTGTCCTCGGAGTGTGGAGGAGGTTGGCTTGTCCACTGCGGAGATGGCGTGAGGAGGAATGAGGGGTGATGAGTTGTTTGAGGTATAGGGGCGCAGTGCCATGGAGGCACTGGTGGGACAGAAGGGAAACCTTGAAATCAATTCTGTACCGGACAGGAAGCCAGTGGAGGGATTTGAGGATGGGTGTGATGTGGTGGTACTTCCGCACCCCCATCAGGATTCTGGCAGCACAGTTCTGAATGTACTGCAGCTGCTGGATGTTCTTGCTGGGGATCCCGATGAGGAGTGCGTTGCAGTAGTCCAGCCTGGAGGAGACAAAGGCGTGGACAAGTTTTTCGGCATCGGGGAGAGTGAGTATGGGGCGGAGTTTTGCAATGTTCCTGAGGTGGAAGAAGGAGGTTTTGCAGAGATGTTTAATATGGGTCTCAAAAGTCAGGTGAGGGTCCATTCTGACACCGAGGTTTGTGACTGAGGATGAGAGGTGGATGTCGTGGCCGGAGAAGGTGATGCTGGTGATAGTGGAGGATCGGGTCTGGTGTGGAGTGCCAACATGTATGTCACTCAGGTAAGTACATAGTATCCGACTACACCTAAATACTCATACAGATGTTGCAAATACACAGACACACAGTTATCACAGGTATACTCTCACGTGAACACTGTCCTACATTACAGATCATTCTGAAGAATGACTGTCTTTAATTGTTACATAGTGATTCTGCTTTTGATTTTTCGAAAATGTGTATTCCTGCCTAGGTGATGCACTCTGCATGGCTTTTTGTTTGCAGGGTGCTTTGAAAATCAAGTCTCTCTGCCTTATCACACAACATTCAATGGACCCAAAGATGGTTTCTTGTTGTCTAACAGCATTCTGAAAATACCACCTCAAGGGCCAACATGGGCATACTGGTACCACACTTGGTATCAGACCTGATATCATACCTGGTACCAGACCTGATACCAGACCAGGGGAGGACTTCATGATAGTTAGTGATGGTTACATGGTACTAGCTCTGTATGACACCGTGTAGTTTAGAGTTGGGCTGTGCCTTAGCAGCAGCAGAGAGAGAGAAAGCTGTAGAAAGATGTGAATATTTTATAACTGTCATATGGGGGACCGTTACCTTCAGAGAAGTGTCAATTATTCATGCTTTAATCATCACTTTTACTTTTATTGAACATATAAGTCAAAATAAGACATGGAAGGGTTAGAGTTTGGGTGAGGGTTAGGGTAACACCGGGTTAGGGTAACACCAGGTTAGGGTTATACCATGTATAATAACAGGTTACTTTAGTGTGATGGGTAGGGGTCGTTTTGGGTCTTATTAACAAAATACATCGTTTGTTGTTTAGGATGGAGGCTGTGATACCAGACCTTGAAGCAGACCTGGGATCAGACCAGGTATCCGGCCTGGTACCAGACCTGCCCGTGAACCAGCTGATAAGGCAAAATAACCTAACCATCCACGGCCACATTAGTTGGCCATTAGAAAGACACATTACTGTGAAGTGACATTTGCAGAAAAGCTTCAAAGAGATTATTGTCGTATTAGCTGGGTTAATGATCGATGACTTTATCTCCAAATACATAAAAACATTAAGAGCAGCATAAACATGTAATGACACGTGTAGGCGACATTTGAATGACATTTAAATGACGATATTTTCTTTATTTGGGCTTGTTGTGGAATTTATGAAAGCAGCATTATGTTTGCAGTTTGTGTGTGTGTGTGTGTAGGAGAGGGATGGGGGGGAAAGATAACGGTTAGTGGCAAGGGTGTGAGACTCAACCAAAAAGTACTAGGTTCAATCCCCACGTCCAGAGCCTGCCTATAGGCACCCCAGATATAGATGCACTAACCAAATCTGCTCGTTAATGACACCTATCACTGTACTTTTGAGGAAGTTTAGACAAACTTTACTGAACGTCCAAGAGAACGTGTGTAAAAGTCTCAGTGGGCTTTTTAACAAAAGGACAACAATGTGGAGGACTATTGTTCCTTCAACATTTCCCACTCAGCCTTCACACCTCTTAACAGAAGAGAGACTGGGCCCTCCAGCAGCTGAAATGTTTAATCAGGACCTTTAACTCTCTCTCTCTCTCTCTCTCTCTCTCTCTCTCTCACACACACACACAGACTCACACACACACACACACACACTCACTCACTCACACACACACACACACACACACACACACACACACACACACACACACACACACACACACACACACACACACACACACACACACACACAGTGAGCCGTACATGTGCACTGTTAGCCCATATAAGTGTGTTAGCCAGACAACACTTTATTAGTGCTGGCAGGTTTTAGTGCAGCGGTTGAGGATGACTTGCTGGTTCACACGTTCCCACCACCTTGTTCCATTACAGGACGACAGGCTGGGGGAAAGAGACTGAATCTCGCCAGCTAGCCTGTTGGGCTAATAAAAGCACAGTGCACAGGTAAGCCAAGCAAGCGTCGGTGTGCTAGTCTGTCTCGCTAACACAGTACTGTAAGTGCACACTAGACCAACAGCGAATCACACAGTAAGGTAACATTGACACACAATGTCTTCGTGTGACGTGACCGATCATGTGACCCACAACCCTATCTTTCACTGGTCACAGTGGACAACACTGACACATGCCCTGGGCCTGGGACAGATTAGACAGGGATGTGTGTGAGTGTGTGTGTGTGTGTGTCTGTGTGTGTGTGTGTGTGTGTGGAGGGGGGGGGGGGGGGTAGAGAAATATAGAGAGAGAGAGAGAGAGAGAAGGCCAGAGAGAAAGAGACAAACAGGGAATAAGACAGCAAGGGATGGAGTGAGAGGCAGGTTGAGAAATAGGGAAAGGAAGGATGAGAGAAATAAACAAACAGAGAGTGGATGAGCAATAGACAGAAGACATAGCAGAGAGATGTAGATAGAGAGAGGGATAAAGAGAGTGGAAGAGGGGAGGAGACAGAGGGATAGCATGAGGGAAAAGCGTTGGAGAAGAAAATGAGTTAAAAGGATGGAGATAGAGGGTGAAGGAGAGCAAGGGGTAGAGTGGAGGTCAGAGGGAGTGGGAGGGATGCTGGGGTTGCATCATCCCAGGAGGAGAGGAGAGCGCCAGCGGAGGTCAGAAGTCATCATGAGGGATGGAGAAACAGGTTGTCGTCCACTAGGGGCCTAATGACCAACCATGACCCCCACACGACCCCTAGACAAGCCAGGGGAGTGACAGAGAGAAAAACACTGAATGTGAAAAATCCTTTCAGGCAAAGGGATATAATACAAAGATGGAAGATGAATACATTTGAAATATGAATAGAATATAAAGGTGAATAGAATGTAAAGATGAATAGACTATAAATCTGTATTGAATTTATACAAATAGATTGAAGGATATATAGAACGTAGAGATGGAGGGAATATAAATATGGATAGAATAGAAAGATGGATTAAATTTATTCAGAGATGCATGAAGATGGATAGCATGTAGCGATGAAGATATTATGAAGATGAATAGAATATACCGATTTATAGTACATGAAGAACGAATAAAGAAGAGCAATGAAAAAGTGGAGGTGGGACAGAGGAAGGTATGGAAACAAACAAATACTTAAAAAGTTTAAAGACATTAACCAAATATGATGGAGGTGTCTCCCTGTAACACAAGACACTAACCCCAATATATATATATATATATATATATATATATATATATATATATATATATATATATATATATATATATATTGGGGTTAGTGTCTTGTGTTACAGGGAGACAGGGATAATATATATATATATATATATATATATATATATATATATATATATATATATATATATATATATATATATATATATATATGTATTGCTTATTTTAAATACATTTTGATATGTTAATACAGCTACAATGTCTTGTCCACTTGTTATGTACGATATTATTAACAGCATTGCTGTCTGATCTCTTGATTAGCAAACAGTCCTATTGGTTGCGCTGGGCTCTCTCCACGCCTGCTAAGATGTACTATTAAACTCCCACACAGCCATCGCACAGGCTGTAAAGACATTTGCCAAGACGAAAAAACATAAACAACAATCATATCAGCCTGTAGAAAGGCATTGGGTCATACCAACGAGTGTCTGAGCAGGATATTAGCGTGTTTTGTGTGTGTTTTTTTGTCTATGTATGCATGTGTACTGTGTGGGCAAGCACGTGTGAGGTTGTGTGTGTGGGTGTGTGGATAGAGATGAGCATGTGTTTATTTGTATGAAGGTGTTGAGCGCTCTCTACTTGATGAAAACAAGGGGAGGCACCGAGGTGGAGGTGGACTTGAGAAAGGAATGAAAACAAACATTGTGATCCAATCACACGTGAAATAATATCTAAGAATAAGAATACATTTAGTTTATATTGTGCTTTACTAGCAGTCGAAGACATTTCACAGACAAAATAGATTATGAGAATAAAAAAATCTAATCAAATGTCAACAAACTTAATGCAATCTCTTTCTAATGGGACAATCAAACATGAAGTTTTCTGCCTTGTTCTGTTTGCTGGGTAAGACATGGCTGGGTAAACAAACAGACAGGCGTGGCATTAAAAGAACCATCATTCCATTGGCAATTATACTAATGAAACGACTTGTTTGCATGAACGTAAACCACATTGTTTGTTGTTGCCTCGGTGACATCCTGATGTTTTGTTGTATTTTGCTGTAAACCAAAGAGCAGTGATACTAATCATATGCCACTTCTCCTCTGTGCTGTTTTGTTCTGGTCGGTAGAACCAACTCCTCTGTGCTGTTTGGTTCTGGTCAGTGGAACCACCTCCTCAGTGCTGTTTTGTTCTGGTCAGTAGAACCACCTCCTTTGTGCTGTTTGGTTCTGGTCCGTGGAACCACCTCCTCTGTGCTGTTTTGAACTAAATCAAAAGACAAGCTGAGAAGAATACACAGGATGTCTATCTGTTTGTGATCTTCAGACGGCTGCAAATGAATAACAAACATTTCAGTTAGCTGTGGAAAAATAACAATTGAACTGTTGTTCAGCTACAATGCCCATTTTCTTCCTCTAAACATCAGCACGAGCTCCTGCATGGCGTCTATTTTGACCAGATTGACACGACTGAGGCTTAAACAAACTGTGAAAACTAATTGAGTCGAAAGGCATTTGAGATTGTTAGGACCTCTGCGTTTAACTTGTCTCAATGAAAGCTTATTAAAGTCAAAACATCATAATAACTGTCTCTATTATCCTTCAGGATCCAGAGCAGAGGCGGGACGTTGTAATTATCTTTGCTAACAAGCCCATATGTCCACTGCCAATCCAGATGATTGTCCTTGTATGTAGGGGCGACATGCGAACACAGCCTCGTACACACGTTGTGACCAAAACAATCAATTTCAAGGTGCTCCTAACTAACACACTCCAATACGCAATTAATGGTTGAGCAGGAGTGAATACATTATCATCAAACAACTAATCGGGCATTTGAAAGTTTCTCATTCATTTTCTCATTTGTTTTGTGGTAAAACAAAACAAAAAGGCTGGTCGTGTTTAGATGGTGTGTCCCACATTTGTCTGCTGTCGACGCTACAGCATATATAAAAAGCCCACAACACATCCGTAATGGCTGATCTTTAGTGAGGCAATCATGGAACACGCGAGGTGAAGTGGACCACAGATGACGGGGTGAAATGTGTAATTTTGCCGTAGCGCTAAGCTGCTTTAGCGGCCCGGAGTTATTCGCTGTTATTGGGTGCTGGCGGCTTAGTTGCAGCGCTCTCTGGCACACACACAAAACGAAGAGATTAGGAGAGTATTACTTGTTGAACAACCAGGAAACGCCAGCCTGTTGTGGGCTCCAACACTCATTGTTGTTTTAAATCTGTTGAAATGAAGAGCTTAGTGAGGTAAGGGCATGCTAATGCCTTCATCTCCTAAAGGATTTAACTGAAGGCCTGCTAGTGGTGGTGGTGATGCTTTTGGTGGTGGTGATGATACTGGTGGTGGTGGGGGGTAGGATGATTAATTGAAAAGTTTGAAATGTGAAATGTGGGAGCATTGTGATGTTTTAATCTCTTTATGCAGTCTCCAGGGGCCTTGGCCAGCCCCTTGGCTACAGCCAGACCTAGATTAGATCTGGCATTATATTGGAGATTAGAATTGAGGTGAATTGGTTTGGAAACATCCTATGAAAGAATGAAATAACAATCATTTTCTAGAATGTGTTCCTGATCCAAAATGTGTGCAGTAAAGATGCTCTTCTTGTCCTGTGAGTAGTGAAGTCTTCTTGCCGTTTGGTTCCATGTCTTGTTTTACACAGTCACACATGTGTACCATTGCTCTTTTTGTGTGTGGAGTAGCTGTGAGACTGTTGGAGCAAACATCTTGCTCATAATGTCAGTAAACCTGACAAAAAAAGATTTGTTCTTTTTCTTTAAAGGTGACAAAAGTAGGACTTTTGAAGGCTGCTGTGGAATTCAATATCTAAAAAGTTTAAAAACATGAAATGGATATAGTTGCGGTGTCTGCAAGTAAATCAAGACACTAATATAACATTTTGATGGATTAATAATGTTATATTTATATGTTATAATGCTTTGCCGCTACAACGTCCTGCCTGCTTTTTATTTGTGATATTATGAACAACAATACTGCCTGATCTCTTGATTATCAAACAGCCCAACTGGGTGTGCTGAGCTCTCTCCATGCCTGTCAAAATGCAGTATTAAACTCTCACACGCCATTATAACTGCTAAGTTGAAAACATCAACAATGAGAACAATTCTATCTGCTTGGGGAGATTAGGTGTTTGTAGGTCATACAAACGTGTGTGTGTGTGTGTGTGTGTGTGTGTGTGTGTGAGCAGGGTAAGTGACTGAGTTTGTGTGTTAGTGTTCTATGTACGTTCTGAGTGTGTTGGGTGCATATTTTGCACATCGGTTGCAAGCATTTGTGTGTTTTGTGTGTGTGTGTATGCGTGTTGCGTGTGAGTGGGCTGCGTTTGAGTTGTATGTTTGTGTGCACACACGTGGGAGGGTTTGTTTGAGACCATCAGGGTGGAGATGATCTGCTCACCGCCCCGAACCCACAAAGACACGGAGCGCCACTTTATATGCTCTGCGAAAGCTCCTCTGAAATGAATGCAGTTCCTGATGCAAGGGAGCATGACCGCTGATGACGTCCACTTTAGCTATCACAGTGCTGAAACACATCCCTGAAATCACCGGTGACACGTAGAGGCCCCCCCGCCGCCATCTCCCCTGCCGCCGGCTGGGCTGGCGTCGCCTCAGCAGTCGAGGGGGTCGCTGTGAAGACGTGGATGCAGCGGCCAGAAATGTTCAAATGGGTGGGCACAGAAAGAAACTGGGGGGGCAAAGGCAATTTGATTGAACATAAGATAGGCAGCCGCGTTTCTAGGTTCAGACTTTTGGGTGGGCATAGCAGGGGCGGGGGGGTATTGGGAGTTTGAATATTGTAGATTTGAGGATGAAACTATCAAAAGCCGAAGTTTGCACAACACTGCATGAACCCGTGCATCGGCACGTCACATTCATTGAACGAGAATAACAACAAGCTAATTTTTCGTTCCTTGAATTTCAAATTAATGCCAGGCACTTCTGATAGGGTGGGCCAGCTGTCAATCATAGTGGCACTGGCCCACATTGGCCCTTATGTGGCGACGCCCCTGCCTGGATGAATGACGTCTCTGGGCCGCCATTCATCCAGCTGTTCCCACGCATCGGTCTGGCCACCGGGGCCGTCCATCCAAAGGAGAGGTGACTGAGGAGTAACGTGTTGCTTTAGCAGCTCGGTGCTGCTGCTCAGTGTTGTGTGTGTGTGTGTGTGTGTGTGTGGGGGGGGGGGGTGGCGTAACAAGCAGAGGTCATCGACGTTTCCAAAACACCAACCGTGGGGCCTCCCCCCTCCCCCCTCCCCCCCCCCCCGAGGTAAGACGGAGGAGCGTTTGAGACGTTTCCAACCTGCCGGCCGTCCAATAACACACACAGGCACACACACAGCGACCCAGCAGCGGGGTCATTTTAATCAATCTGTGTAATTAGAAACTGCAGAGCACTGCGCGCCAGGGGAGGTATACGCGGCTGACACAGAGACAGGGCTGTGCTCGGCCGCTCGCTATTCACATATTTATACGTGCCGCAGATTGCTGCGATGAAAGGGAAATATGCTAGTTGTCGTGTTTACCTTCTCTTACTCTTCATCCATCTCTTTATCTCTCTCTCTCTCTCTCTCTCTCTCTCTCTCTCTCTCTCTCTCTCTCTCTCTCTCTCTCTCTCTCAGTATATAGGAATATACACATAATATATAGTGATTGTGTTGTACTGTGACTGCTAAAATCTAACTCTACACTCCTCTGGCAGCCCCTCCTATCGTCTTGCCAACATGGATTCAGCATTTAAAATTCAGTAATTCATTCATTTGAATGAATCCCAGAAACGAGTGTAAATTTACTGTACAGGCAATCTGAGAGCACATACCTCCACTGGTGCTAAAGGCCTGAGAATGTGCAGGTCCTGTCAGTAGCTTTGGCTGAAAATATGAGCCAATATTAAAATATAATGATAAGGATTGGAAGAAGAGCTTCTCCAAGCTCAATGCATCCATATCCATATATTTGCCCAGACACTTGGGCCAAGATTGAGTTGAAGGTAGTTGCACTCGCAATTTCCCTTTTTTAATAAAACTTGATGCTTTAATCCACCTCAACCCAACTGCATGCGAGCGAGTGGGGCGGGGAGACTGAACAACACAGGGAGTGACTCTGCCAAACTTGTACTCCTCCTTTCTATTTTCCTATTCTACCAACATGTTTTCCATGGCAGGGCAGCCACCTGGTTAACATTCTGCTATCATTCGTGTCCTTCAGCGGCCAGCGCTCACTGTGCTGCAGCCCACGCTGGGACTCATGGCACACAGACAGTTTAAAACACACACAAGACTGATGACAACAGGCAGCGCTACAACAGATGAGCAGCGGAGCAACGCAGGCTGCAGACGTGAGCCCAGATGAACAGACGCTGCCGGGGAGAAGAGAGAGTGCTGCGCACTCCGGTAAGACCGCAACAACAAACATCTGGGAGTGGGGGGGGGGGGGGGGGGGGGGGGGGCGTTAGGGCACACAGGTGTTTAGAATCCTGACAACATCTCCGTCAGCTGTAATGCGTCTCCTCCTCCTTCTGCCCCCCTACTCCACCCATCATCTCACCGCTGCGTGTTTGAGGGATGTGTGGAGATGCTCTCCACTCATCTCCACCTGCTCTGCCAAGACAGCCGCCGATTGATGACCCTGTGGCCCTCACTGTAGCACACCTGTACACCAGCCGGGGGGATCAGCAGCTACTCCAATCCCTCCTCCCAACTCCTCCTTCCTCTACTCCTCTCTTCCTCCTCCTCTTCTCAGCCTCCATCTCCTGTGCGCTTCTCATCCGTCCTCTCCTCCTCTCCCGATCGTTTTTGTTCATACTCTCCCTCCTCTCCTCTCTCCTTGTCATCCTCATGTCTCGTATATCCTCCCTCTTCCTCCCCCATGCTCTTGTCCTTCTCTTCTCCCCCTCCTCCTCTCTTTCCTCTTTCAGGGTGAGAGCACTGTATGTATTCAGGTTGATCATGTGACGCAGCCATGCAAAGATCAAGACACTTCAGTCGTTTGGTCCGGTTGGTGTGTGTGTGTGTGTGTGTGCGTGTGTGTGTGCGTGCGTGCGTGCGTGTATCTGTGTGTGTGTGCGTGTGTGCATGTGTGTGTGCATATGTGTGTGTGTGTGTGCTCTTTAAACAACATACCTTTACTTTATTACACCTTTTCTTTCTCTTAATTGCCTTCTTTTTCTTCACCTCCCTTTCCCCCTCCCCCCCTTCCTCCTCCTTCTCCCCTCCCCCTCCAGCCACCTCCCCCCCCCTTCTCCCCTCCCCCTCCAGCCACCTCCCCATCATCCCTCCTCTTTCCATCTCATTTCCATGTGCTGCCAGTGTGCCCTTCACCTCCATGCCGATCGATACGGTTCAAGTAAGGTCAAGCAGCACACTCTCAGCCAATTCTTCTCTCTCACTCAGTCTCTCTGTCTCCCCCCCTCTCTCTCTCTCTCTCTCTCTCTCTCTCTCTCTCTCTCTCTCTCTCTGTCTCTCCCTCTCTCTCTCTCACACACATGCTTTTGTACTTCCTCTCAAGGAGGAGATCTCTTCAAGACATCTTCCCCTAAGACAGCAACCGAGAGGAGGAGGCATGGGAGGAGGAGAACAGACGAGGGAGAGAGCAGAGGAGGAGCAGAGGAGGAGGAGGAGGAGGAGGAGGAGAAGAGAGCAGGAGCACTGACCAGAGACCTTCCAGCTGTTTTCCTCTCCACCATCCTCTGCCTCACCTCCTCCCAGCTAAATGAAGTCATGGCTGTCTCCTCCTCCAAACGGCTCTCCCGAAGGAAGCCTGCCAGTTCAGGGTGGGATTTTGTGTATAAACTCTACAATGTATGATTATTGAACTGAAGATCTAATGCTTGGCGGCCTGGGATGGTTGAGTGACTCAAATCTGAGACAGCAGTTAGAACCAAAGACATTTGTGTGTAATATTCTCATTAGCTGTGTATTTAATTAGATTAACTGATAACATTTTGTATTTGTCATTTATTAATTGTGTGTGTGTGTGAGAGAGAGAGAGAGAGAGACAGAGAGAGAGAGAGAGAGGGAGACAGAGAGAGAGAGGGAGAGAGAGAGAGACAGAGACAGACTCTCCTCTCCCATCACCTGTCTCTCTTTTCTCTATCTATTCCTCTGTCCTCCTGTCTTCCTGCTCTGCCCCTCTTTCTTTCCTCTCATGCTCATACTCTCCTCTCTCTCTCTCTCTCTCTCTCTCTCTCTCTCTCTCTCTCTCTCTCTCTCTCTCGCTCTCTGCCAAACATTGCTCTGTTTCCCGGCTAATTGAAAACAAACAGTTCACTGGGGAGTCTGGTATCAGATGGGCAGTGAGAGGACAGACACCCTGTTAGCCGGATGTTTAATACCATTCTGCAGGGAGATTAATTAATCTAATTAGACCAAAAACACACACACACAAAAGAGAGCTCCGGCCCATCTCGTATGGATCAAGCTTAGAATAATGATTTGCACTGATGAGGTTCATAAACGTGCCCCTCCAGTCCGGACCCTGCACACAGCGCCACCAGGCCCACTTCTGAGTGGCGACACCACGGGGACAACCGACAGGAACATGCAGGCCTAAGTCCGCGCATCCAGCTCTCACGTCAGTCACAAGGCGCAGCAGCCCCAAGTCAGCTCGGGGTCCATTTTATTAGTATGACTGTTAATCCCAGTTCCAAGTTCCCAGTCTCAAAGGACTTCACAGGGCCACATTATACAACCCCTCCCTGGCACCTCAGCCCTCTGCAGAACCTAAAGGGACAACTCCCCAACACACAGAAGGAACACACCTTGGAGAAGGGACACAGAAGACAGATACTCGTCTTCCAGCGATGGTGAGGAGGGGAATGGGTAGTGAATGGACAGGCATATGGACAGGCACACAACAAAGCAGAGGCAAAGGTTTTGTACTAATTGGATATTCAAAAATAGATCATTAATGAGAAAGTAATAAAAATGCCTATGCTGAGAAGGAGCTGAAAGGAGGCCCAGCGGGAGGCAGGGCAGCCGGTGGGGGGAGGAGGATGCTGCGTATGTGCCATTACTCTGTTTCATCAAGAAACACAGCATAAGGAAAGGGAGACGAAGAGAACCTCCAAGGATACGACCTTGGGGCTCTCCGAGTTAGCTCCACATCTCACACGTGGTACCCAGATGAACACGCTCCTCGGCTGTTATGAACACACCGCTGGGCCGCCAGTGCTGGCTCAGCCGTGAGGGCCGTCCTTCACCACAACCCTCCAGTGATGGGTGACCTCAGAGTCGAGTCTTCACTTGGCAGGCGATCTGGAGGCCAGCTGAGTCAAGGAGAGGCCTGGTGTTGGTGCTGGGAGGGCTGGTTCTCCGTGGGTGTCTGTGTGGTGACCCCACTACACCTTGAGACCCATCCCTGTCCTGTACCTGGAGAGGATTACTCTGTGTAAACAGCACTCTCTGCAGAGTTCAGGGCACACTTTTCATTCTACCCACACAAACCCTGGCCTCCGCTCTGGAGAACAGCTTGGACACCATCTTCCGCTTCAAAACATGAAAGCAACCTAAACGAATACAAGTGTTTTTTTTTTTTTTAATTAAATAGAAACAAAAAATTCAATTATTTAGGGTTGTACAGGTCACTTCTGCCAACATGATAGCCACGTTCTCATGAGGTCGCTGTTAAGTCTGAAAACACTGTGAGTGAATATACCGTTATCATGGAGCGACCCAGGCTGGAATCTAACCCCCAACACTGCCAGGGTTGGGGGTTATTCCAGCACCGAGACTCTAGCCACTGAGGCGCTCCATGTTGAGGCAGAGTGCACCACGGCACAGGAAGGCGGACAACATAATATCAGTATTGATGAGCGCACCACGGGAAGCCAAAGTTCAGCGGGTTGGAGACAGGCATTGACGGGTTGCCCGGGGCAACACCACTGAGTCACACGGAGCTGAAGAACGTTCTGAAGACACGCTTGGAGAAGGGCTTCTTTTGGATCACATCAGCCTTCCCGCGGATCCATGCTCACTCTGCCTCGCTCCCTCATTCTCTCCATCGCACTCTCGTCTGGCTCTCATCATCATAGGTCCAGAAGGGGAGTTTGCTGGGTTAGTGTTTACTTTACTCTGGCCGCTCCAATTGAGGGTGATTATTACGCTGCCTGTGATGCACGCCTCGCGCAATTATATGATCAGCTGCCTTGGGCTGGAAGGTCTACGCTGAGGGTATGTTACGAGCAGGAAGCAGACCAAAAAGCAGACACCAACAATGTGAACTTGGATAAATGAAAAGGGGTTTATGGTGAGGGTAACTGTGGTTGAAACAAAGGATCGGGCATTGAGTGAGTGAAGATCCTGGGTGGATATACTGCCCTGATGAGATGGAGTTGGATAGTAGGTGTCTGGCTTGAAACAGGCGAACAGATGAATAGCAATCAGGGAGTCGCGAGAATGGATGGACTGCCACGCCCACCAAAACAGACACACAAGAGAGGGAGACAGTCCGAAGAACACAGCAGACCCAAGGGACAGGGAAAACAGAGGACCCCAAGAAATGACAGGACACGCGGCTGTAGGCTCGACAGGGTGACCTGTCAGTGGTGCATCACAGGTCGCCGAATAATCACAGCGCGGAAAATAGAGCCAAATGATCTGTGTGTTGATCTGAGTTGTATCTTGCATCCATTTCAAATAAGCTACACTTTGGAACACATTGGCCATTTTTGGAGAGTGATTCCCCCTCATGTGAACAAGTAGGTGCTGCTACTGTAACTCTGCAAGTCAATGCAAGTTATCTTATCTTAATTTAGATCTATTGATTGTAGATCTATTGATTGTTTATTGTCTATACTGTTGATATTGTTTATTGTCTATACTCAGGTTTTTTATCACACTCCTCTATCCCCTTGTACTGCTGGTCAATGTGAATTTCTCCTCAGGGGGATTAATAAAGGAATATCTTATCTTATCTTATCTTAATGGAAGCTGCCACTGGAAAGCAACTGCTAACCGAGTCAACTCCCCTTCTGGACAGACGATGATGAATTTGGAATTAAACAACTCATCTGATTCTGAGTAAGACAGGCAAACAGCGTACCCGTTTGTCTTTTTTATAGGTTTCTGGTGAATACTCATTCACCAGACACTTCGCCAGACACAGGTTTCTAGCAACAAAAAAACAAGCTTTGACTTAATAAAATGTATTGAATGGCTGTGCAACTCAGTCTTCCAGATGTTGGTATAATTTCAGAGCTCCAACTTGTCCGACTTGTCCAACGTCAGAAAATCCAACATGACTGCCTTCATCTTTAATGGGAAGGAAAATATGATTAAAGAGTTTGTTGACATTTCAACACATAATTTGATGTGTAATTAAGCAATATATTTTTGAATCATTACATTTTGCTTTGATTTTAGCAACATCTTGAATTCAACAGACATTTTAGCAATTACCGCTGTATCAATGTGTGATACTACATCTGCCACATACAGCTCAGGGACATCGGCATCGCTTTGCAAAACCTCCATTCCACCAGTCCATATGAACACACATGGAGGTTTGAGACACCTCCATTCCACCAGTCCATATGAACACACATGGAGGTTTGAGACACCTCCATTCCAGCAGTCCATATGAACACACATGGAGGTTTTAGACACATCCATTCCAGCAGTCCATATGAACACACATGGAGGTTTGAGACACATCCATTCCAGCAGTCCATATGAATACACATGGAGGTTTGAGACACCTCCATTCCAGCAGTCCATATGAACACACATGGAGGTTTGAGACACCTCCATTCCAGCAGTCCATATGAACACACAGGGAGGTTTGAGACACATCCATTCCACCAGTCCATATGAACACAGGGAGGTTTGAGACACATCCATTCCAGCAGTCCATATGAACACAGGGAGGTTTGAGACACATCCATTCCACCAGTCCATATGAACACACATGGAGGTTTGAGACACATCCATTCCAGCAGTCCACATGAACACACATGGAGGTTTAAGACACCTCCATTCCACCAGTCCATATGAACACAGGGAGGTTTGAGACACATCCATTCCACCAGTCCATATGAACACAGGGAGGTTTGAGACACCTCCATTCCACCAGTCCATATGAACACACAGGGAGGTTTGAGACACCTCCATTCCAGCAGTCCATATGAACACAGGGAGGTTTGAGACACATCCATTCCACCAGTCCATATGAACACAGGGAGGTTTGAGACACATCCATTCCACCAGTCCATATGAACACAGGGAGGTTTGAGACACATCCATTCCAGCAGTCCATATGAACACAGGGAGGTTTGAGACACATCCATTCCACCAGTCCATATGAACACACATGGAGGTTTGAGACACATCCATTCCAGCAGTCCACATGAACACACATTGAGGTTTAAGACACCTCCATTCCACCAGTCCATATGAACACAGGGAGGTTTGAGACACATCCATTCCACCAGTCCATATGAACACAGGGAGGTTTGAGACACCTCCATTCCAGCAGTCCATATGAACACAGGGAGGTTTGAGACACATCCATTCCACCAGTCCATATGAACATACAGGGAGGTTTGAGACACATCCATTCCACCAGTCCATATGAACACAGGGAGGTTTGAGACACATCCATTCCACCAGTCCATATGAACATACAGGGAGGTTTGAGACACATCCATTCCACCAGTCCATATGAACATACAGGGAGGTTTGAGACACATCCATTCCACCAGTCCATATGAACATACAGGGAGGTTTGAGACACCTCCACCCTGGACGAAGTTTGTCAAAAGCTTTGTTTTCAGTGACGTGAAATGCTATTTTGGCGTGGCCAAGCGCAGGGAAAACACTAACTTCATAGAAACATGGATATACGTGTGGATGAGGCCTAGGTGAAGGTGGTATGGTTACCTGAAAGAATGAAAAATGTACAAAAAAATGTACAATGTTGTTCTTACTAGTAACTATTACATTTTTTAGAATAAAGAATTCAAGCATAGATTATTCTCAATTAGTTCTTTATTCTCACACACACATTGTTCCTAATTCTTACTAGTGATATTTTAATAAAATAATGAGAATTAAATTCTCCCTAGGGACACTTAGATCATTAGAAGCTAAAACAGCTTGAACTAGGATTCATCTCTCTCCCTCTCTGTCTCTCACCCTTCCACCTCTCTCTCTCTCTCTCTGTCCCCTCTCTGCCTATCACTCTCCTTTCCATTCTCTCACATCAGCTATCAAGCAAATTAATTCCTCCTCTCTCTATACCTATCTCTCTCTCTACCTCTCTGTCTACGTCTCTCTTCCTCTCTACTTGCTCCACTCTCTACCTATCTCTTTCTCTCTCTATTTCTCTGTCTCTGCTAGTGTCACTGCTCTCCTGGCTCTAGCCGAGTTGTTAAACCAGGATTGTGTATTTATTTTAGCATGGCTGTAGAAAGGCTGTGAGCAAAGACCCCAACCCCAACTCCTCCAAC